>JBCNJP010014859.1:0-10445 GCA_039602395.1 Deinandra increscens subsp. villosa | reverse complement strand
TGGAAGTCCCACTTCAGAATTTAACATTGGAAGGGGTTTAAGACAAGGCGACCCCTTGGCTCCGTTTTTATTTATTTTAATTATGGAGGGTCTCCATGTCTTCATTGAGGATGCGGTAGATGCTGTTTTCTTTAAGGGCGCCTCCATTAAACATGTTAATTTCTCTCATTTCTTTTATGCCGATGATGCCATTTTTTTAGGCGAGTGGTCCGTGGTTAACTTGATTAATATTGTTGAGATTTTAAACGTGTTCCACCAAGCGTCGGGCCTAGCCATTAACCTAAACTAATCGTCTCTTTTTGGCATTGGTGTTAATTTTGATGAAGTTTCAAGAATGGCTAAGGTTACAGGTTGTAATCCTTCCAAGTTACCTTTCACTTATTTGGGTCTTCCGGTTGGGTGCAATATGGCTAAGATATCAAATTGGCGCATTATTATTGATAAATTCAAGAAAAGGTTAAGCAAATGGAAAAGAAATCTTCTTTCAATTGGGGGTCGGGCAACCTTGGTGAGTTCGGTTCTTGGGTCCATTGGTTCCTATTATTTCTCGATCTACCCGGTCCCTATGAAGGTGATTAAAACTCTTGAAGATATCCGGTCTAAATTCTTTTGGGGCTTTAAAGAAGATGAGAGAAAAATCACGTGGATAAGTTGGTCTCAAACCATTGCTTGTAAAGAAAATGGCGGCATCGGGATTGGGAGCCTTTTGGCTTTGAATAAGGCTCTCCTTTATAAATGGAGATGGAGGTTTGTTTCATGTAAAGACGCGTTTTGGGTTAAAATTATTTCGGCTATACATGGAAACAATCTCGAACAAAAGACAAATTTCACTAGTTCTTGGAAAAAAATTATGAGTTCTTGGGAATCTTGTCATAATTCCTTTCATCTTAATCACAATGTTATGAGTAAGCAGATTGGGAATGGTGCTTCGGTTTCTTTTTGGAATGACGTTTGGATTGGTGATAATCCTCTCAAAGTTGTTTTTCCTCATCTTTTTGCTCTTGCTGTGGATAAAGATTGTTCGGTGTTAGAAGCTTATCAAAATGGTAGTTTTACTTGGGTTTGGCGACGACCCATTAGAAGTGGGAGGGAATCGGATCAGTTATCTCAGATGCTTTCTCTTTTGGATGGTTTTTCTTTCGGTGAAGGTCAAGATATGTGGAAATGGGAGTTGAATGGTGTTAAGGAGTTTTCTGTAAAAACTCTTAGGAACTATATCGATCGAAAAAATCTTCCCGTGGCTTGTCATCCAACTCGTTGGGTGTCTCTGGTTCCTAAAAAAGTCAATATCTTTGCTTGGCGTTTGTTTCTTGACAGGTTACCCACCCGGTGGAACATTTCCAGAAGAGGCATGGAGATAAATAATATCCTCTGTTCTATGTGCAACAGTTTTGTTGAATCAAGTAATCACATTTTTGGCGATTGCAACATCTCTACTAAAGTTCGTTCTCAGGTAAAAAGGTGGTTGGAGTTGGATCATCTTGGTTCAAAAACTCCGAATCAGCTATATTTAGAGATTGACGAGTTGCAGGTGTCAACAAAAAAGAAGCTGATTATTCATTCTATTTTTTACACGATGTGGTGGGTGCTGTGGAGATTCCGGAATGAGTGCATCTTTCAACATACCAAGCAAAGCAACAGTGGTTTTTTTTATTCTATTGTACAATTATCGTTTACTTGGTTGAGTGCTAGGTCTCATAAGTTTTCGAGTAGCTGGACTAACTGGATGATAAATCCGCTTCTTTTTTGTAATTTGCTCGCCCTGAGCCTTTTTATTTATTTATATACCGTCGTTCAAAAAAAAAGCATTCCTTCAGCATCCAGTTTTGCTACCAGTGGAAATGTATCATGGAAGTCAACTCTTTCCATTTGAATGAACCCATTTGCCACCCACCTTGCCTTGTACATTTTGATCTCCCCATTTGGATTGTAATTTATTTTATTTACCAATTTTGAGTCAATGATGCATTTCCCTTCTAGTAATTATTCTAAGGTCCAAGTTCCGTTTTGCTCAAGAGCATATATCTTCTTCTTCATGGCCTCTCTCCAGTTTTTATCCTACACCTCCTTGTTAAAAAGTTTCGGCTCATAGTTCGAGCTAATGGCCACCTAGAAAACCTTGTGTGAATTAGTAAAAATCTTATATGAGACAAAATTAGAAATTAGATGTACCGTGGAGCAACTTGAGGAACTTTGATCAATGACTGGAGATGTATGGTCTAAGCCTGGAGGTAGGTTGACAACATATTTAATGGGTAGTGCTATTGTGCATGAGAGTGAACCCCACCTTGACCTTCAACTTGCTTTAAAATTGACTCATTAGCGTCCTCACTTTGCCTGGGTGATGAATTGTCATGCAAATTTTCATTTTCAACGTTTTGCACATAAGCATTCCACCTCCTTTTGATTACTACCTTCACCTTCAATTGGACTCTATGTTGATACATGGTCCTAGATCGTCATATGAAGTATCGAATACAAGACGAAGATGTGCTTGTGAGCTGTGGTCCGAACTCCCAGCTAACCCTGAGTTCGGACAGGTCCGAACTACTCCGATGCTGAGGTTCGGCCAGTCGAGTTTTAGCTCTATAAATAGTGAATCTTGTGTTGTATTAAGAAACAGTCTTAGGACTTCCGCGTGTTATATTCTCTGTGTACTCTGTGGTTATCTCAGTGGTTAATACAAGTCATGTGTATTTACTCTTTGTGTTCTAGCTCGTATAACATTGATTTCATAACGATTAAGTAGACGATCCACACGCTCAAGCAATTTCACTCTATTAGTTAAATCCTCATAATACATGTTTGGTGCCTTCACCTTTCAATTGTCACTATAGATGTAAAATTTATTGAGAACTCATGTTCTTAATAAATTTTACATCTATAGTGACAATTAATTTGTTATCTTTAACATCAAAATTTTGTACCCGGCCCTTAGTTCCACCTTGGTAATCTAAAAATATGACTGGTCTTCCGCTTACCTCAAGTTTATCTCATCTCGTCCACGGTAATAAGCAAGGCACCCAAACACTCTCATATGATCGTATTTTGGCTTTTTCATTGTAAACAATTTCATATGGGTTTTTACCAATGAATTTAGAGGGAAGTCTATTTATAATATGTGTTGCAGTCAATATACATTCTCCCCAAGAAGTCGAAGGTAGCTTCGCTTCAAATTTTACTACTTTCGCTATTTTAAATTTATGTAGCCCTTGGTTCCGCATGTTTTCTAATAAGTGTCAGTATTATGATTATGCAAGAAAGTATGCAAGACGAATTCTCAAGGAAGCCGGGATGCAAAATTCGAACCCAGCTCACGTTCCAATGTAGCCACAAATGAAACTTTCTGAAGCCGAGGAAGAACCAACTATTGATGTGACTAATTTTTGAAAGTTGATAGGATGGATACGTTATTTGATGCATAAGAGACCCGACATGGCGTATTCGGTAGGGGTTATTAGTTGATAAATGCAATATCCACGAGAATCACAAGGTATGGCAATTAAACATATATTGAGATATTTGCTAGGCACAGTGGGATTTGGGATCAAGTATGGCAATGGTAGCTCGAGACGATTGATCAATTATAGTGATAGTAGTCAAAATGTTGATGTGGGCGGTGGAAGAAGCACTATGAGGCATATCTTTTACTTTGGTCCTCCACCTATCGCATGGCGTTCTCAAAAGCAAGCAACCGTTGCTTTATCATCTTGCGAGGCAGAATTCATGGCGGCTACATCAGTCGCATGTCAAGCAATTTGGCTCCAAGATTTTTTAAACGAGGTGACCAAGTAGAACAATGTAAAAGTCATCATTCGAATTGATAATCAATCGTCAATCGAACTTACTAAAAGTCTTTTATTCCACAAACGAGTTAAGCGCATAACTATTCGGTTTCACTTTATCAGGGAGTGTGAGGAACACATGCAAGTGTTAGTGGAGCATGTAACCTGGGATCAACCACGAGCTAACCCGTTAACCAAACCATTAGCTCGTTTCAAGTTCAAAGAGATGCAGAGCATGAATGGTATAGAAGACCTCCTTAATTCGACTCGTGAATTAAATTGGTGAATGTTGGATTAATTAACGAGTCATCGAACTAGCGAATATGCTAGGTCCAGCCGCATCTAGCTAGACAAGTTAGTTTAGGTGGGGATTTACCTTGGGGAACAAGTTGGTTAACTAAGTTAGGAAATAAATTAATCCGTTTGTATCCTAATAGAATTTTATTAAGCTTCAATAGTTTCGATTAGTTTTTCCTATAAATATGGCTTAACCAATTAGGGTTAGTCATAATCATTGTAATCGGGTTTTGAGCAACTTTTCTTGATTATAATATTTTGGAGACTTTATCGTGTTCTTCGTGTTAATCCTTGGTGCCAATTCTAAACTTGAGAGGGAGTTGGCGGACCATTTATTTACCAGATGTTGGGTGGTGGCGTTGGTTTGGCAGGGGGTGTCTAGGTGGTGCAATATTGCTAACACCTTTGCTTTTAAAGTCGAACATTTATTGCATGTTCATAAATCCATTGTTTGGAGCCCGAGAAGAAGAAGTGCAAGCTATGATGTACACGGCGACTTGGTTTATATGGAAGGAAAGAAACGAAGTTCTTTTTGTTGGAATTTACAGTGGGATCCGGGTTACCGATTTTAATTTTATTAAAACCGATTTATTAATTAAATTAATTCTAAATTAATTTGGCAGCGGAAACGATTAAAACGCGGATGCAACTGTAACAGGATCAATCACCGGAACACGACAAACACAGAAAAATATATTTATTTAAAATAAATAAATAAATAACTATCTAACGAATTAGATATACCTTGGCGGGATCCGAGCAACCGCTCGAGACACCCGGATTCAACGGGCTCGCGCTAGGACGAACTGAGACGTCTGACTCGAACCTTCGAGACAAGTCATCGACGGCGGCATCGGCGGCGGCGGCGACTGGCAGCGACTGGCGGCGGCGGCGGTGGTGGTAGGGATACCACCGGTGGTGGTGACAAAATCTTCTCCGTCGGGATGGCCACCGGAACGGATCCCACGACGATCGAATCGCCGGTGATCGGAGGTGACGCGGCGGCGGCGGCCGGAGGGTATAACGGCGCGGGCCACGACGACGGGACCGGACGCGGTGGTCTCGGCTGCGCCGGCAGCGCGAGAACCACCGGTCGGTGGTCGCGCGGCGGCGCGTGAGCGGCAGCGGCGGCGGCGGCTCGGGCTTCGGCTTCGGCTCGGGCTGCGGCTTCGGCTCGGGCTGCAACGGCTTCGCTCTCGAGTCGGGCGCAAATACTGGCAAGACGGGGATCCATCGGAGATTGCAAGGGATCACGGTGGAGGAGGCGGCAATCAGCGGTCGGCGGTCGGCGCAGAGAGAGAGTGAGAGAGGAGATTAGGGTTTTTGACTTGTGTCTTAATCCACCTCCTCCCTCCTCCTATTAATATTAAATCGCGGACCGGGGCCTGCGAACTGGGCCCGGTCGCGATCCTCCTTTAGTCCACCAACCGATCAGTCTGTTAATCCGGTAACAACTGATCGGTTCGTCTTTTAATTACCGAGTAATTTTAAACCGATAGATTTTGTCGTTTTAATTAAATAAATAATTAATATTTATTTAACTCACCATTTAGTTCGTTTATTTCTAATTAACAATTAATTAGATTTAATAGTCCGTTGACCCGGGTGTAACTCTTACGGGTCAATATCGGTCGGGTTCGTTAATTCGTCGGGTCAGGACACCATATATCCAACAGTCTCCCACTTGGACTGAACGCGAGAGTTTAACGAGCGCAGCCAGAGGCACTCTAGCTATGCATAGCTACACCAACTAATATTGACACTTTAAGTCGTTTGCCAAAGTATATCTGATTGACCATCAAGCAGACTCACGACTTGTGCATTCATTGTCATATGTTCCTTTCTGTATAAGACATTGATGAATTATGGGACATGGACTCCCATGTTTTATTCATCAATTTTCATTCTCGATATAATTCGAAGTGATCCAACAAACACACAGTAAGTTTGGGTGAGGCCTCACACTTATCACTTGGAACCAACGAGGGCGCCTTTATGTCTAACTGTTGCCGAAGCAAGAGTACAGAATCCCTTGTTGAGGCATACAGCTCCCACTAAACCTCAGAGCCATTCCCAAAAGTAGTCGTTATGGCTGGCAGTTACGCGACAACGTTAGGCTACAATCAAAGAATGTTCTTTAGTAGAAAGGAGTTCGAATATGCGTCTCAGGTCTAAGGATACATTAGAGCATGCATTTAATCAAGCAAGCAAGACTTTCATGTTTGCGTTGCATGATGCGAGTTACGTCCAACGTCATTCACCAATGAGGTCTGTGAGTTTGAACGTTAAACAACTTTAAAGTTCAACTAGTCACAATAGTCTTTCTTTAGTATAGCTCCCACTATCTAATCGACTACGGACATTTAGGACAAGAACTTATTGTCCATGGATTAAACGTACAAATATTGAACACAGTTATGTAATTCATTATTGCATAAAACAGATGGAATAAGAATAATATAGATAACTGTTGGTGTTCATACATCCAAATACTGAATCAAAACATGTCTTTAGCTAATCTAAGCCCTATCGCTTCTCTGTGGCGTATATGACTCTCCTGAGTCATAGGCTTAGTAAAGGGATCAGCTAAGTTTTGATCTGTGTGTACTTTGCTTATTTTGATTTCATTTTTGTCGACTACTTCTCTTATGTAGTGGAATTTCCTCAGGACGTGCTTGGCCATCTTATGGGACCGTTGCTCTATGGCTTGAGCTATAGCTCCTGTGTTATCGCACAGCATCTCGATGGGCTGCCTAATACTTGGCACATCATCGAGATCGGATATGAACTTCTTCATCCACACGGCTTCTTTAGCAGCTTCTGAGGCGGCTATGTATTCGGATTCAGTAGTAGAATCAGCTACTACTGGCTGTTTTGAGCTTCTCCAAGAAACAGCCCCTCCGTTAAGAGTGAATACGAATCCCGACTGTGAGCGAGAGTCATCTCGGTCAGTCTGAAAACTAGCGTCAGTGTAACATCTTACAGTGAGCTCCTCATCAACACCCCCGAATACGAGAAACATATCAGTGGTGTTTCTCAAGTATTTCAGTATGTTCTTTACAGCCGTCCAATGAGCTAGTCCTGGCGTCTGTTGGTACCGACTTGTCACGCTCAGTGCATACGAGACATCCGGTCGTGTGCAGAGCATGGCATACATGATAGATCCAATAGCAGAGGCAAATGGGATCGATGCCATTTGGCTTATCTCGCGCTCCGTTTTAGGTGCTTGAGATTTGTCCAAGATCGTTCCCTTAGTCATGGGAACGGTTCCTTTCTTGGAGTTGCTCATATTGAACCGAGCTATGATCTTATCAATGTATGTGCTTTGACTGAGTCCCAAAAGGCGCTTAGATCGATCTCTGTGAATTTTAATTCCCAGAATGTAAGCGGCTTCTCCAAGGTCTTTCATAGCGAAACAAGATGAAAGCCATTTCTTAACTTCGTTAAGCATGGGTATGTTGTTCCCTATGATCAATATATCGTCCACGTACAGTACGAGGAACGATACAGCGCTCCCACTTGCCTTTCTGTAAACACAAGGCTCATCTTTGTTTTGTTCAAAACCAAACTCTTTGACCTTTTGATCAAAACGAAGATTCCAGCTTCGAGATGCTTGCTTGAGTCCATAAATGGACTTGCTTAGTTTGCAAACCTTGTTTGGATTCTCTGGATCGACAAAACCATCGAAGGCCTCATGATATCCAAGGTATCTATCAGGCTCATATCGTATTCTTTCGCTCCTACGAACGCTTGTGCTTGTGTTTGGGTCTGATGGTGCGACAACAACTTGTCGGTCAGACGCAGCGACCGTTTCAGGGTTAGGTGTATCTCGAATTTCTTCAAGATCCACTGGATCACTATTTGTTCCTCGAGTAAGGAATTCTTTCTCAAGGAATTTACCTTTCCTTTTGATGGAAACGGTGTTTGCATCAGGATGGTAAAAGTAATAACCAGTATTACAATAGTATCCAACGAAAGTTACCTTTTCGCCTCAGGGATCAAGCTTATTGTCAGATTCACTGGTGACATAAGCATCACATCCCCATACCCTGAGGTATGATAGTTTAGGAAGAGAACCATGCCATATCTCATATGGGGTCTTCCCCACTTTCTTGGTCGGTGCCAGATTTATTAGGCGAGCAGCGGTCAAGATGGCATATCCCCAAAAGGAATGTGGCAAGGTGGTCCTGCACATCATCGATCGAACCATGTTGAGCAAAGTTCGATTTCTCCTTTCACTAACCCCATTTAACTGGGGTGTGCCAGGAGGAGTAGGTTGTGAAACGATTCCACATTCCTTCAGATGATTCAGGAATTCAGCGCTTAGGTATTCTCCGCCTCTATCGGATCGAAGTATTTTAATAGTTCGATTTAACTGATTTTGTACTTCGTTTTGAAACTCTTTGAACTTTTCAAAAGTTTCATGTTTGTGTTTCATCAGATAGACATAGGCATATCTGCTGTAGTCATCGATGAAAGTCACGAAGTACCGTTCACGATTTCTCGTCTCGGTTCGAAAGGGTCCACACACATCGGTGTGAATAATGCCTAACAAGCCTTGGGCCCGTTCACCTGTATGGGTGAAGGGTGACTTGGTTAATTTACCAGATAAGCATGACTCGCATTCATCGAAGGAATCTGCGTCTTGGGATTCGAGAATGCCAGCAGTTTGCAACTTCTTGATGCGGGCCTTACTTATGTGACCAAGTCTATGGTGCCATAACGAGGATTCGTTACTATCAGTTTTGTTTCTTTTAGAAACATGATAGAGCTGGTCGTTTGTTTGAACATCTATCTCATATATACCATGTCGAGGTTTAGCCTCGAAATAAAAGATATTATTAAGGTAAGCAGAAATCACATTTCCATTAAATTTATACCGAAATCCTTGTTCAAACAATGAAGAGACAGAAATAATGTTTCTGGATAAACCAGGTGCATATAAACAGTTAATCAAATTAACTACAAGGCCAGAAGAGCATGAAAAAGAATAAGTGCCAGCAGCAAGCACTGGGACTCTCTTCCCGTCACCAACGATGAGGTCCATGCAGCCTCGTTCTGTCTTCTTCCACTTCTCAGGTTCCTGCAAAACATTAACAATGTGATAACCACATCCAGTATCAAATACCCATGAATTGGAGGAAACAGTGAAAAGTTCAATAACATTTATTGAAATACCTGATGAGCAACCCTTATTAGGGTTCTTGGTCATCTTCAGCTTTGCAAGATAAACAGGACAGTTGCGACGCCAGTGTCCCATTTTGTTGCACTCATAGCACAGGCGCTCCTCGGGAGGCTGCACCTGTGGTTTCTTGCCTTTGCCTTCTTTAACCTTCTTGGCTTTGGAGATCTTTGTATTCGCAACTTTGAGCACGTCCGGCGTGGTCCTGATCTTCACGTTGGGTATCAACGGAATAACCTCCTCGATCGACTGAGCCGAACAATTAATCGCAAGAATGCGATAATGTTCAGGCAAAGATCTGAGTACTACATCAAGAGCCATCCCGTCAGAGATGGAGTAGCCAAGGTCGATCAGCCTGTCGCGATACGCTTTCATCAGCATGACATGATTGTATGGAGAGGAGTCGTTAGCTATAGAGCAGTTCACAAATTGTGAAAGCGCATCAGCTCGCTCAGTCCTCTGACTCAATTCAAATAAATCCTTGAGTTTACGAATGATGTCATAAGCAGACATCCCCATGAAATTGTACCGATAATCCTGAGTCATGCTAGATAACATCAGGTCAGTGACGTCCTTATCATCGTCAGTGTGCTTTTGGAGCTCAGACCGCGAGTTCTCATTTAGCAAGTATGATGGAATACTCGCGATCGGTCGGTCAATGACATAGAGTTTCCCGAAGAGCCTTAAAAGGTTCCTCAGGGTTGTCTGCCATGCGAGAAAGCCAGTCTCAGTGAAGGGGTCGAGTTGTACCATTGAACTTAATGGAGGTGAGTTTTCTTTAGCCTTCTGAAAATAAGCAAAGTAAATTTAATCAGTATTTTTGATGTTTATTTTTTCTTTAAAATAAGTTGGTAAGGTTTATTTTTAAGAAAAATGAGAATTCGTTTAGACGACATTACTTGAGACCGCCAAATGAGCCTCAGGAGCAAGGTCGTGTAAACAAACTGACAACGGTTGTCAATTGTGAGACTCAAGTCACAACTCTCGGTATGAGGCCGCTATATACATACAATTGTATTTTGCGATACGTTTAGCCTCATCCGTGCCCACTCTAGCAATACACATCCGTGGCGCGGTGTTGAAATACTCCAACACCACGAACATGCACGTCTAAAGTGATAGTAATCCTAAATTGTCACACCCCCAAAATACCACTAACGGAGTTTATACCGTTAAGGGGC
>JBCNJP010014858.1:0-10445 GCA_039602395.1 Deinandra increscens subsp. villosa | reverse complement strand
GCGGCGGCTATGATTAGTAATTATGATCAATCATTGAGGCTTGAATAGTGCAGCCGTGCGGCGTTGTGTTTCTCAAGGATGGGCGGTTCGGTCTCCGTGGCCGGGCCGGACCCCCGTCATCAGTAATTAAAAATTTGAGCCTTGCTACATTCATACATACATATATACATCGTAGTTGAAACTAAATTGTTTCTTATTTTCAGCTATACTAGAAGATTTATGCAAATAAAGTGTTGAATATGGGGAACATTTACTCATTCTTGAAGCGATTAAACAAGGAACAGAAAGAAGCAAAACAAAGATTCATTGAGTTGTTCTATAATCTACACACAAAAACCTGGTATATATCAACAAGACAACAAGTTCATTTTTAATATATTAGAACAGTTATAAAAAGAAAAGGATTTTATAGAAATTGTTTTTGGATATGACTGTCTTTCTTCGTATTGATTTGGTTTCACTTTAATTAGATGGTACTGTTTATTGTTGTTTGGAAGCTTTCTATTTTCGTATTGATTTGGTTTCACTTTATATTAGTAGTTCTCCACCCAACAACGATTACAACTCATGTTGCCTCCATAAGAACATCAATAAAGGAAACTCAAGTACAATATGGCTTTTAACTACCCGCAAAGGTATTTGAGAAGACCAAAGACAATGAGTTTTTTTAGTTTCTTTTTCAATTGGTTGCGTAGGTGTACTAATGTATTCTTTCTTTTCCATTAGGTTCCAATCAAAAGTTCAGTTATTGAAAGTAATAGACTAGAGTATAGTCTAGGTATTAATTTGTATAAAGTATAGGGATCAATCATGTAAATGTGTGTCCTATATATTTGTCATATGTGGAATGAATTACACACTTTGGAAATACGTATTCTAGGTATTAATTTGTATAAAGTATAGGGATCAATCATGTAAATGTGTGTCATATATATTTGTCATATGTGGAATGAATTACACACTTTGGAAATACGTATTCCATCATGGTATCAATTAGCCATTTCTGTTCCTCTCCAAAATTATCTCCAAAAACCCTACCCTGCCTCCTTCTGCCGTCATTCTCCCTTCTTCCCTTTTTGCGCCAACAACACATCTCTTCCCCATTATTCTTCCGCTGCCATCTTTGCTTGTCTCCATCCTCTACATGGATTCAAAACTTCATCCTGCAATGGCGGTCTCTAACATCCGCACTCACATTCCGCTCACTCTCGAACTCGGTACGTCACAATATGGTCAGTGGGCTGAGTTATTTAAAATCACGTGTCGCGCATACCAGGTCTTTGATCATCTCCAACCCCGTGTTACTACTGCTGCTCCGACTGAAGCCGCTGCGAAAGCTGAGTTCGACAGGAAAGCGAACGAATGGGACCGTCTCGACGCCGTGGTCCTCACTTGGATTTACGGTACCATTACTCCAAGTCTTATCACCAACGTTCTTAAAGAGGACACCACTGCCTATGATGCGTGGACTGCACTCGCTAAGATGTTCAAGGATAACAAGACCACGAGAGCCCTTCAATTGAATCCAAAGCTGTGCAATACCCATCTTAATTAGTTCCCAAACATGACAGCCTACTGGAAAGAGGTCAAAGACCTCTCCGACCAAGTCACAGGCGTCGATTCTCCTGTCCCTAATCAGCAACTTGTGCTCCAGTTGATTTCAGGTTTATCAGAACAATACGAAGGCATTCCCATGTTGCTTCAACAGACTGACCCACTTCCAGATTTTCAGGAAGCGCGGTCCAAACTCTTACTTGAAGAAACTCGGAAAAATAATCAAGCTCTACATTCCGCACAAGCAGCGGGTGCTGCTCTTCATGCTGCTGCCGGCAACACTTCGGGTCGGCCTACGGACAGCCGAGCCACAGGCGCCCAGTCGACTCGCGGAAAGGGTCGCAATCGGACCACCAATCGCAGCAGAGGCAACTGGCGCCGCAACCAGCCACCTGGCCAGACCCAACAACCCTTTTATGGGTTTGCGCAACCTCCCTGGTCCCCTCAATATCAGTGGGTTGGCCCACTCCATTCTTGGCAGCAACCTCGCCCACATTGGCAACG
The DNA here is from genome assembly GCA_039602395.1 of Deinandra increscens subsp. villosa. Classification (NCBI taxonomy): domain Eukaryota; kingdom Viridiplantae; phylum Streptophyta; class Magnoliopsida; order Asterales; family Asteraceae; genus Deinandra; species Deinandra increscens. The sequence goes on along the minus strand of JBCNJP010014858.1, from coordinate 8,387 downwards.
ACAGCAGCCTTCACCTCCGCCTTGCCCATACCCGACATCCGCCCCGTCGTCTACTCCGGGAATCCTTGGTCCCCGCCCGTCGCAGAATCTATTCGCAGGTTATGGTTTTCCTAGCTCGGAGTACTCGCCGTATCCCGCTCCGGTTCCCACTCAACTGGATCCTGCCATGTACTCGGTGACACTGAACCCACCGGATAATTATTGGTATCTCGACACGGGGGCTACTAACCACATGACGAACAACCTAGGTAACCTTTCATCTATTCTTAACACTGGCATTTTACGTAGTATTACAGTTGGTAATGGCATGACTATTCCTGTGACTAGAGAGGGCAATCATATTCTCCCACCACCCTACCCACCACTTCACTTAAACAACATCCTCTTTGCACCCCAACTTGTTAAAAACTTGCTCTCTGTACGTTGCTTAACAACTGATAATCAAATATCTATCGAATTTGACCCGTTTGGTTTTTGTGTCAAGGATCTCAAGACCAAGGATCGCATCCTTCGTTGCAATAGCTCGGGTGATTTATATCCTCTCCATCCTCAGCTCATCAACCTTCTTCAGTCTCCTTCTGCCTTCACAATTGTTTCTCATCAAGTCTGGCATCAAATACTTGGACACCCGGGTCCACACCTTCTTCAGCAACTCAAGAAATCTAGTTCTATTTCGTTTGGAAAAATTAATAAAACTATTTGTCAATCATGTGTTTTTGGCAAAAGTGTTATGTTGCCTTTTATTTCTTCTGTTTCTGTCACATACAATCCAATTGACATTATTCATAGCGACTTGTGGACGTCGCCGATCTTGAGCACACTTGGTCATCGTTATTATATATTATTTATTGATGATTTTACTAATTATCTATGGACGTTTCCCATGTGCAATAAGTACGATGTATTCTCCATTTTCTCTAAATTCTATAACATCATTCACACTCAATTTGAACGAAAAATTAAACAATTTCAGTGTGACAACGGAAAGGAATATGCCAACTCCGCGTTCGAAAATTTTTGTCATAAAAACGGCATGTCTTTCCGCTTCTCGTGTCCCTACACCTCCTCTCAAAATGGTGAAACCGAACGCACCATTCGATCGATTAACAACATTATTCACACACTCCTCTCTCAAGCCTCCCTTCCACCAACTTATTGGCACCATGCTCTCGACATGGCAACATATATTCTAAACATCTTACCTTCGAAAAATCACAATTACCTTACCCTTACCTCTCTTCTCTATCACCGTCACCCGACCTACGACCACTTACGTGTGTTCGGGTGCCTTTGCTACCCCCTCCTACCCCCATCGTTCATCCACAAACTCGACAAACGCACCCGTCCCTGCGTGTTCCTCGGGTACCCGGCTAATCATCGCGGGTACAAATGCCTTGATCTCTCAATTCGACAAATATTCGTGTCCCGTCATGTATATTTTGATGAGTCCACATTCCCCTACACGCAACTATCTCAAATCAACCCCCTCCCTCCTATCAATTTTTAACAGATTCCCTCAATCCCCACCTTCTGCCCCACTTTGCGTCACCCTCAAATCCTCCTCCCATGCAAACACATGCACAAAACCAGCCCACCCCACCCGCTGGCCCAACAAATTCTTCGGCCCATGCTCCACAAGACAACCCCTCTCCTGTTGTCTCACCCGACCCCTCCCCCACTCAACCAACTGTCCCCCCATCCACGTTCCAGCCGCCACCTACAATCATGTCTCCACCTGCCCAGCCCCCACCACACTGCACCATTCACACAAGGTCGATGTCCGGCATTTCTAAACCAAAACAAGCCTTCAACCTCAATAGTGTCTCAGTCGTCCCATTACCGAAAAACCCGAAATCCGCCCTCTCTTCACCCGAATGGAAAAATGCCATGACCGACAAGTTTAATGCCCTTATTAAGAACAAGACTTGGGAGCTGGTTCCGCGTCATGAAAATATGAATATAGTAAGGAGCTTATGGTTATTTAAACATAAGTTCAGATCAGATGGTTCTTTGAAAAGGTACAAGGCTCGGTTAGTATGTGACGGTCGTTCTCAACAGGTGGGTGTTGACTGTGGGGAAACCTTCAGCCTCGTGGTCAAACTAGCCACTATACGTACAGTTCTCTCTCTTGCTCTTTCGCAATCTTGGAAGATTCATCAATTGGACGTTTCCAATGCATTTCTCCACGGGCATCTCAACGAGACCGTTTACATGCATCAACCCATGGGGTTCCGTCATCGGGATTATCCGGACCACGTATGTCTTCTTAAACGGTCGTTATATGGTCTAAAACAGGCTCCCCGGGCATGGTACCAACGGTTCACCGATTATGTCCTCACACTTGGTTTCGTACAGAGTCGGTGTGACAACTCTCTATTTATCTACAGACATGGTCTTGAGACTGCTTATCTTCTTATATATGTGGACGACATTATTTTCACTGCCTCCACGGATTGTGTGCGGTCCCGGATATTGGCGTCCTTATCGAGTGAATTTGCGATGAAGGACCTTGGCGACCTTAGTTTCTTTCTCGGGATTTCTGTTTCTCGTACCGGTGACAACATGTTCCTGTCACAGTCCTCTTATGCATGTGACATTATCGAACGGGCAGGTATGCAAAATTGTAACCCGGTTGCCACTCCAGTTGACACCAACCCCAAATTAGGTACCGATTCGGGTCCTCCTGTCGACAACCTGACTCTCTATCGGAGTCTTTCTGGAGCTCTTCAGTACCTCACCTTTACCCGTCCGGATATCACATACGTCGTCCAGCAGATATGCATGCATATACACGACCCTCGGCAGGACCACTGGCATGCCCTGAAACGGATCATTCGATATATCCAGGGTACTTTACAGTTTGGTCTTCACCTCGGACACTCCACCTCCTCTACACTACTTGCCTACATAGACGCTGACTGGGCCGGCTGCCCGGACACCCGCCGATCTACCTCAGGATACTGTGTCTACTTTGGAACCAATCTCCTCTCTTGGTCTTCCAAACGGCAGTCGACAGTTTCTCGCTCGAGCGCAGAAGCCGAATACCGTGGCATCGCCAATGTTGTGGCTGAACTCTCATGACTTCGCAATCTCCTTCTAGAGCTTCACCGCCCGCTATCTCGAGCTTCTCTCGTCTACTGTGATAATATCAGTTCCATTTACTTATCTGGCAATCCTATACAACATCAGAGGACCAAACATATCGAACTAGACATACATTTTGTCTGGGAGAAGGTTCATCGTGGCCATGTCCGTCTTCTCCACGTTCCGTCTCGCTTTCAGAGACATCTTTACCAAGGGTCTGCCCCGCATTCTGTTTGAGGATTTTTGTTCCAGTCTCAGCATCCGCAGCCCTCCCGCTTTGACTGCGGGGGTGTAATAGACTAGAGTATAGTCTAGGTATTAATTTGTATAAATTATAGGGATCAATCATGTAAATGTGTGTCCTATATATTTGTCATATGTGGAATGAATTACACACTTTGAAAATACGTATTCCATCAGAAAGTGTATGAGTGAGGCTGTTACATTTCATATCTGGGTCTCTTTAATCAACTTTCTTGATTGATTTACATTTCATGTGTGGTTTGGAACTTGAAAGTGTATGAGTGAGGCTGTTACAGTCCATAGATCACAAAATAGGAAGGATTTCCTTTTCTTTTTGAATGTGTGAATAATTCTTTAAGGTTAAAGAAGGCATAATCTTTGGAGGATACAAACTGTAAGATGGTTTTATACATGGAGCTAACTTCAAACGTTTTTTTCTTTTTACCAGTTCGACCCTTTGGAGATAAAATGTAATCCAAATCGAGGAGAAAAACATGACACAAAGGGACATAACTATTTAGTCCACACGATAGGTTGATAATATATTTTTTAAGTTTGTTGGATATATAATTATAATCATATATGATATTTTGCAAGTGTGACGATCATAATCATAATCATATATGATATATATTCCAGATTGTGTTGCAAGTCTCCTTCAATTCCCATATGTCCATTGTTGCGGTGTTACGGAGTATCAGGTTACAACCAAGGGACAATCTGTTGGAAATTCAGTAACGATTCGAACACTTGTTCGATCAATTAATTACAATACAGAAACAATAATAAACAAATACAAGGAGATAGAGTAGTAAACGAAAACACCACAGAAAATATGATCGCGAACAGCAGCAATCTATGTTCCTGCAAAACAGAAAAACACAGACAAAGAAAACGAGAGGAACCGGGCTTATGTTTGACACAATTCCCTTAAACAGATTCGACGTCTGTTCCCAGGGTACACCGGTTCAAAACTGTGTGTACAGCCGGACAGGATACTTGCCTGAAACGAGACCGGAACGGAGGAGCGGTAGAGATCAGAGCAGCAGCAACAGCAGGACCAAATGTGTGTATTTGCGTGTCTCTATTTCTGCCCCACACTCGTGTATTTATACACGCAAACGGAGCATACGAAAGGATCATCATTAACTAGTAGTGAATGATCAAATTATGTTCATTAACCAGTAATGAATGATCAGGTTTGGAATGCAAAAGGTTGGTTCAATGAACTAAAAATCTGTTCAAGAAAGGTCTCGAAAAATAGCAAAAACTGGTCATTACATGACCCCCGTTTCGGAGCTGCATTCGTGTCCGCAGGTCGCGCGGGCACGAGTTCAGAATTTCAACCCGAATCACCATTTTTCGCACCCCCCCCCCCCTGCGCGAGGATATGAGCCAGAGTAAAACATGACACAAGATATATCAAAGGCTTTGAAGTTTATCCTTATAAACCAATTCACCTTTTGTTCCCACACCAATGTGGGATAGCTCACATCACATTTTCCAAACTTGAACAAAATTTCTTTTGAGATAAACATCTCATTCACACACATTTTCCAACAATACCCCACATGAATGGAGGTTGATCTCAGAAGTAACTTAATCCCGATCGAATTTCAACAGTTGAATCTTGCATACGATAGGTAGGTGTTACCCTTTGAACCTTCGCTCATGAAACACACTTAGTCTACTGGCTCTGAGTAGGCGGTGATGCCTTTGAACTCGTCTGCCGTTTGTGTAGGCGACAATGTGCTTCACTCGACCTGCGGACACGAATCATTAAGCCTATGGCTTTTAATGATTCAGCTGAGGCAGCCACACGTGGTGAATCACCTATGTGAGAGAGAAGTGGGGGTCGCTTCGAAGGGTATTAAGAGGGGGCACAATACCTAAGAGCTCTCGCAGAACCAGGCTAATGTTCATGACTATAACGAACATAACTATGAGGACTTGATGTTGTCAAGGAGACTCTTGTGTGAAGCACATTGTCGCCTACACAAACGGCAGACGAGTTCAAAGGCATCACCGCCTACTCAGAGCCAGTAGACTAAGTGTGTTTCATGAGCGAAGGTTCAAAGGGTAACACCTACCTATCGTATGTAAGATTCAACTGTTGAAATTCGATCGGGATTAAGTTACTTCTGAGATCAACCTCCATTCACGTGGGGGATTGTTGGAAAATGTGTGTGAATGAGATGTTTATCTCAAAAGAATTTTTGTTCAAGTTTGGAAAAATGTGATGAGCTATCCCACATTGGTGTGGGAACAAAAGGGTAATTGGTTTATAAGGATAAACCTCAAAGGCTATGACATCACTTGTGTCATGTTTTACTCTAGCTCATACCCTCACGCAGGGGGGGTGCGAAAAATGGGGATTCGGGTTGAAATTCTGAACTCGTGCCCGCGCGACCTGCGGACACGAATGCAACTCCGAAACATGGGTCCGAGGGCGACACGTTTTAGCTAATTTTCGAACCATTTTTTGAGATGATTCTAGAAATGACTTTTGGCTTTCCAAACCTGATCATTCATTACGGATTAATGGACATAAATCGATCATTCATTACTGGTTAATGATGTTCACTTCGTATGCCCAGTTTACGTGTATAAATACACAGGTTTAGAGCAAAAGAACACACAGAAAAACTGCATTTCCAACGTCGTTAGAAATTTGGAAGTTCACCAAATGGATGTGAAAACCGCTTTCTTAAATGGAAATGTAGAGGAAGAGATTTTCATGGAACAACCAGGGGGCTTTAGAGCCTCTGGACAAGAAAAGAAAGTGTGTAAACTGGTCAAATCCTTGTATGGACTAAAGCAAGCACCAAAACAATGGCATGAAAAGTTTGATCATGCCATGCGTGATTCTGGTTTCAAGATCAATGAATGTGATAAGTGTGTGTATGTGAAAGACACACCAGATGGTTATGTCATCTTGTGTCTATACGTTGATGACATGCTCATTGCTGGAAGTAATGACAAAATGATAAAATCAACAAAGAACATCTTGAAAGCAAGATTTGATATGAAAGACATGGGTTTAGCAGATGTGATTTTGGGAGTTAAAATCACACGAACCCAAAGTGGACTTGCTTTAGGACAAACCCACTATGTGGATAAAATTCTTGAAAAGTTCAATGCAAATGACTCTAATGTAGCTAGAACTCCCATTGACACAAGTCAACATCTAGCTAAGAACAGAGGACAACCTGTTAACCAATTAGAGTATTCAAGAATTATTGGCAGTTTGATGTATTTGATGAGTTGTACCAGACCAGACTTAGCATATGCTGTAAGCAAGCTAAGTAGGTACACGAGTAATCCAAGTTCAACTCATTGGAGATGTGTAGCTAGGTTACTTAGGTACCTAAGGTACACAAGGGATTACGCGCTGCACTACAACAGATATCCTGCAGTGATTGAAGGACACTGTGATGCAAACTGGATATCGGGTACGAAGGATTCCAAAGCAACGAGTGGATATGTATTCACACTCGGAGGTGCAGCCATATCGTGGAAATCGTTGAAACAAACGATTATTGCTAGATCCACGATGGAAGCAGAATTCATCGCTTTAGATAAAGCTGGTGAAGAAGGAGAATGGCTACGTCAATTTGTGGAAGATATACCAAGATGGCCTAAGCCGGCAACGGCCATATGTATACATTGTGATAGCCAATTGGCAGAGCTCATAGCACAATGTATAATGGTAAAAACATACATATAAGGCGTAGACATAATACGATACGACAACTAATCTCTACTGGAATTATCACTGTTGACTATGTGAAGTCAAAGGATAATATTGCGGATCCGCTGACAAAAGGCCTAAGTAGAGAGGTAGTTCAGAAGTCGTCCATGGGAATGGGACTGAAGCCCTTGAAAGATTAAAGTTCATATGAAGGAAAACCTAACTCAGTTGACTAGAGATCCCAAGATCTGAGTTCAATAGGACAACCTAATTGTATGAACTAGTGAGGTCACTGTGGGGGGAAGAATTGATAACTCCACGCACTTTAAGAAGGGGATGTATAATTGGAATCGATACATCTCCTAGTCCATTCCTAAAAGTGACAAGTACGAGGTTAAGCCTATGGCTTTTAATGATTCAGCTGAGGCAGCCACACGTGGTGAATCACCTATGTGAGAGAGAAGTGGGGGTCGCTTCGAAGGGTATTAAGAGGGGGCACAATACCTAAGAGCTCTCGCAGAACCAGGCTAATGTTCATGACTATAACGAACATAACTATGAGGACTTGATGTTGTCAAGGAGACTCTTGTGTGAAGCACATTGTCGCCTACACAAACGGCAGACGAGTTCAAAGGCATCACCGCCTACTCAGAGCCAGTAGACTAAGTGTGTTTCATGAGCGAAGGTTCAAAGGGTAACACCTACCTATCGTATGCAAGATTCAACTGTTGAAATTCGATCGGGATTAAGTTACTTCTGAGATCAACCTCCATTCACGTGGGGGATTGTTGGAAAATGTGTGTGAATGAGATGTTTATCTCAAAAGAATTTTTGTTCAAGTTTGGAAAAATGTGATGAGCTATCCCACATTGGTGTGGGAACAAAAGGGTAATTGGTTTATAAGGATAAACCTCAAAGGCTATGACATCACTTGTGTCATGTTTTACTCTAGCTCATACCCTCGCGCAGGGGGGGGTGCGAAAAATGGGGATTCGGGTTGAAATTCTGAACTCGTGCCCGCGCGACCTGCGGACACGAATGCAACTCCGAAACATGGGTCCGAGGGCGACACGTTTTAGCTAATTTTCGAACCATTTTTTGAGATGATTCTAGAAATGACTTTTGGCTTTCCAAACCTGATCATTCATTACGGATTAATGGACATAAATCGATCATTCATTACTGGTTAATGATGTTCACTTCGTATGCCCAGTTTACGTGTATAAATACACAGGTTTAGAGCAAAAGAACACACAGAAAAACTGCATTTCCAACGTCGTTAGAAATTTGGAAGTTCACCAAATGGATGTGAAAACCGCTTTCTTAAATGGAAATGTAGAGGAAGAGATTTTCATGGAACAACCAGGGG
>JBCNJP010014857.1:0-10451 GCA_039602395.1 Deinandra increscens subsp. villosa | reverse complement strand
GCAAAGCTGCAGAGGTGCACATTTTCGGTTTCTTTTGTACCCGTTCCTAGGTACAAAACTGGTTTTGGGTTGGTCAAAAGTGATCACACTTGGGTATGGGCAATAACTAAAAATGGCGGATTGGTCCAGTGGTCTACGCCCTGTTCGTACTTCGTAAACCCATCTGACCCGGGTTCGGGTCTGGCTGGTTAGGGTTCGAGTATGAATCGGGCAATAATATATTTTTTTTATTTCAACAAAATAAAGAAAATTTTTAGTTACATAAAAGTCACTTTTATTTATTTATAATGTCAAATACAAGTAAGATAATTTATCTTTATAACTTGAAAAATATACAAAATTACAAATACATAAACATCACGATACATTTAATTTCGAACACAAAAGCCATAAAAGTTACAATTTCGCTTGACGAAGAACCAATATCAACTAAGGATTGTGCCGTTTCATAATTTCATTAGCAGTATGTGACCTCAGAGTGTATCTGAGAGCATTTTAATGTTGACTACTCCAGTATATGCAATACCTGTTGGTACTAACACACTAGGCAAAAATGGTAATAAAATGTAAAAATAAAAATAAATAAAAATTAACGGTCATAAACAACTAGTACAAGTTGGGCAAACAAACAACTATAACCAGGTACGGAACGGGCATGGAAACAAACCAAGGTAGAGGTGCAAAGTGGGTTAAAAACATTAACTAGTTACTAACATTAACCGATTAATGTTTAAATTGATAAATGGTCTAACCAGTTAGCTTACTAACTAGTTACTGAAGGAACAATCACTAACTGGTCTAACCGGTTATTGGGCCTAAACGGTTAGATATCAGTTAATACTATTAAAATAACTAACATTATCCTATATAAACATAATACAACTTATTATACATTTCATGATGCATTTTGTACAAGTTATTGTGCACAACTTACCATTAGTTTTATGTCTAGAGTACAAGTATTGATAGCATGCCACCAAGAGGTCTTTCTTCTCCTCCACCGACCATATCTTCTACAGTAAAAAGATATCTTCTACAGTTAAAAGTTGTCGTTAACCCATATTCACATGTCCTCTCCTCAAGTCTTAACCCTATATTATATTAAAGAGAAATAAACTTCCAAAGCATTCTGCCATTATCACCGATGGAGACGATTTTCTTTGTTTCGCTGCTTTTGAAGCTGGGGAATTCAAGCATCTCATCACCTCCGTTGCTTCTGCATTCTTTGTTTTGTCTCGGTCGAGGATTATAAGGGTCATCAGTATGTTATTTTATTTGTGGCAAAATCATTGCAGAATACATATAGTACGCTATCTATTCTTCTTATTTGCTTTCTAAATATAACCCTTTTCTGACTTTGATGGTGGTCCCATTTGGATATTGATTAATGTTTTGATTTTGTTTTTTGGTGTGAACGTAATGCTAAGATTTGGGATAATTTTGGGCGGAAGATGGATTGGGTGTTCTTCCCACGTCGGTTATGTCATCTGATCACTATTTCGGTTGCCGTCTATTCTTCGTTCAAGTATCTGGTATGGAGGAAGGAAACATAGCGAGGAGAGAAGACAAATCAATATTTCACCCCCAAATCGTCACCATTCATTAGTTTTTTCACCCAATTATGGGTTTCATCTACAGGTAGCCAATTTTATTGTTCAATCTTTTCGAATTTCTGGTTTTTCTACTAATTATCTGTTTTAACAATAAAATTTTCACACAATTTTTTTAAAAGTTATAATCTTTTATGTAATTTTCCTCTCTTTTATAATCTTAACTTTTTAGGGATTTTTTTCTTCGTGTTGGTCGAGCATTGTTATAAATTTGATTAAGGCTGCCTTCCGGTTTTTTATTGTTAGGTTCCGATCTACCTTGATGTTGTTCTCCAATTCATGTTTTTTTTAGATCTACTGGAATATAACAGTTTGGCGTCGTGGGATTCGGTTGCTGTAATGGCTACAACTAATGAGAAACCAACTATTTTAGTCTACGGATTTGAACTTTCTCTAAACTCCAAGTGATGGTCCTCAGGATCGGATCGTATCAGTAAGTACTTTTTTCTAAAACTGTGTGTTTGAATTAAATGATTTCAATTCCATTGGTAAGGTCCAACGTGAGAATTGAAAAAGATCAACTATCGGAGGTTTGTATTTTTATTCATGATTTAGTCAACTGTGTTCCATGAAAAAAGAAATAAGACCGTTAAATCGTCTACCTTAAGGTTGATCTTTCGATACGCAGATAAGGCCTCGGATTTAACAAAATAAGAAACTAAAACAAGTTGAAATTGTATAACCCAACAACAATCAGGTCGGTACTTCCGTACACGCAGAGAAAGTCCGATGAGTTATACGAAACACCACAGAAAATAAACCAGAACGTCAAACGAACAACAATCAGGTCGATCTTTCGATACGCAGAGAAAGTCCGATCGTTTGACAAAATAAAGAAAATCAAACAAGTTTAAATCTTTGCAAAATGAACACATGTATACACAATGACTTCTCATTTTCTTTTTCACATATCTTTTTCTTGATATATCATGAGATACACTTCAAGATGTTGTCCACTTGGTCAAGCATTAGTATTTAATGTGTTTATCACATCTGAATACTTTCTGATTGAATGCCGAGCCTACCAAGCACATCGAACAATGATCTTATGGCTTTTTCATCTAATTTAACCATTAGCCAGACATGTAAGCCAATGTACCATCATTTCCCAATCATTTAGATACAATTTCTCATTTTTCAATGTTTTTGAATTTTTCCATTTTTCAATGTTTTTGTATGTTTCCATTTTCTCCCCCTTAAAATGAAAACTCTATTTTTAGATGTTCAATTTAACACAAACAAAAACACAAAGACGCTATTTTTGGTTTTTCAATTTTATCCCCCTAAACGACATACGGAATGTAAAAAGAAAGAAAATTGACCTTTCGAAATGGATACCTTTCAGGTTTAGCTTACAGAAAAATTTCTATTATGAATTTTGATATTTCTTGAAATTTAACTTAAATCAGCAGAATACTCCTCCATCAGCAACTTTTCAATCACCGATAGGTCTTCTAAAAGTACCTGCACACTGGTCAAACACATCAGTTTATAAATGACCCGAAGCGAATAGCTTCTGGTCGACCAGTATCTTGAATTCCTTTCGAAACCACCTTAGGTTTCCAGTTTTGTTGTTTTGGTAAATCAGTATTTGATGAACCAGTCACTGTCGATTGTGACGAACAACCTACATATGGAACATTTTGAAAACGAGGAATAAATCTTCCTTGAGTTTTGAAAAATGTAGGTTGTGAATATTCATCAAATACTCTGCCATATTCATCAATGAATCGTTGTTTGGCAGCTTTACCAACATGTGAAACCTTTCCTTTACTTGAACTAGAAGCAGCAGAAACCGGACAATCTTGTGCCATATGCCCCTTTTGTCGGCAATTGTAACACCAGCGATTATTGACATGAACCCATTTCGAAGTCGGCCTCTTCGGAGTAGAATTTGAATTTTTAGAAGAATATTTGACTGTTTGTTTCTTCTTGATCTTTGGAGCAGCATCAGTTTTGATAAAGACCATAGCAACTTTCTGAGAATCCACACAGTGAAGTGGAAACTCCTTATCAGAGAATATCTGATCTGAACCTTTGAGTGTATAAAATCGCTCAGGTTGAACTTTGTTAGCTTCAAACACATCCTTCTTAACATGCTTCAGATTGACTTTCTTCAAATGTTGTTGCTGTTGAACCTTTGAAACATTCACTTTAACCCGCTTCTTTTGAAATCCCAAACCTTATTGTTTTCCAGAAACCTTCTCTTCTGAATCAGATGGTTTATGCCCGTTCTTTGCAAGACGAGAAAACTCTGCTTTGACCTTGTTGATATCTTTTGGAGCATCAACCATTGTTTCATCAATGTCAGTAGTTGAACTTGCAGATTTCTCTTTGTCATCAGATGAAGAACTAGACTCATTTGGAGCGTCAGAAGTTGTAGCACTCTTGCCTTTATGCTCTTTCCTTTCTTCAACAGATTTGGAAGCAACAAACTTAGAATAATCACCAGTCTCAACCTTTTCTTTCAAATCATGAACTCCTTCTTTAAGACTTCCTGGTGGTGACACAGTTTTGTTAAACATCTTCTCAAAATTCTCATCCTTGGCCAGAAAACTTGTAAAAGATTGTGAGTTAGTAACATTGTTCAAAAGACGTTTTGAATCAATGACTTCAATCTTTAACTCAAAAATTCTTTGATAAACTTCACCCAACTCTTTTTCTGTTGCAATGAGCTTCTTTGTCACTTTATTAGTTTCATACTTTTGCAATCTTAACTCATCTAATCCAGCCAACAATTCCTTCTCGAGTTTATCTTCATTTCTTTTCTGAATATCCAAATTTGCATTTTGCAACTTGTTCACTCTAACCAACTCCCTCTTCTCATCAAGTAACTTTTCCATATCAGTCTGATAAGATTGAATCTTAGTAGCTTGGTCATCTGAAAGTTTAGTAAGATTATCAAGTCTAGACTTTGATTTATCAAAAAGATTTTGAAAATATTTTGCAGTATCCTCAGCTTCATCTTTCCATTTCTTAACTTCTTGGACTAATTCATCCTTTTCTTCAGATAACTTTGTAACTTTCTGTTCAAACTCTTATTTAACACTTTGAAATTTTGATTCTTTCTCAATAATCTCTGCTTGTAAATCTGAAAAGTTTTCTTTCTGAGAAGAAAATTCTTGAATTAGAGCTTCTAAATTTTGCTTTTCAGTTGTCAAATCTTCAATCCTTCTTTTATTTTCCTCGATCAACAACTCATTTTCCTTTATTAAACCTTGAATCTTCTTGTCTTTTTGAGAACAGAACTCACAAACCGATTCATAGCCAATATCTCCAGAACCACTTATTTCAGATTCAGAATCAGAATCAGTTAATTCTTCTTCATCATCACTATGAACAATTTGAGCAATCATCGCAGACTCATCATCGGAATCGGGAGTACAATAAGTACCTTTATTCGAAATAATAGCAGTTAAAGCAAGAGGTGGAGAATCATCAGAAGTTCGTCCCGAGTAATATTGTTTATCAACTTGAGAAACTAAAGCTGTTGGAGACTTGAATGAAGAGGCATTTGGTTTTGAACATTCACGAGCAAAATGTCCAAAATTAGAACATTTGAAGCATTTTGCTTTGGATTTTTATATTCCAACCTTGCCATCTAGATATAAACTTTGAAAACCTGTTTTCTTTTTGAATCTTTTAACTTTTTGAGCTAACATTGCCAATTGCCAATTGATATCCATTTGCTCAAGATTATCAGGATCAATCTGATCAAAATCTTCTTCAATCAGATTAGATGTTGTCAAACCACCATTCAACAATCCATAATACGAAGATAACAAGGCTGAGATTAATGCCAAATGCCCATCCGGTGTTTTTGCTGAATATGAAGTCGAACTTGAATGATTTGGAATAGTAAAGTTACATCCTCTTGATGAATTTCCAGAATTTCCTGAACCATGACCAGCAACAAAAGCTGTTTGAGGTGGATTTAATGAATCAACACCAAAAGATTTAGACTTTGCATTAATACTTGCAGAATTTTGACCATGATACACTTCAGGATTTTGGAATTGAGCTGTTGACTTGTTTGATGTCATCATTTCCATCTCTCTAGCATGAAGCTTTCCGGTCAAATCATGAAATAACAATGCAGAATATTCTTTATCATGATTAAGCAATAATACATAGTTTTCCCACTTTTCCGGTAATGCTTCCATCAATTTCTCTTTTAATTCATCCTCGGTCTTTTCAATTTTAACCACTTTCATCTCACTAATTAGATGTGAAAACCTTGAAACAAGAGCAGAAATATTTTCTTTTTCATAATGTTGAAAATTTTCAAATTTCTTGTTAAACACTTTTCGTCTACTCTTCTTATATTGGTCATTGTCTTCACATTGAGTAGATAAAGCATCCCATAACTGTTTAGATTTCTTGCAAGTACTGAATTGATGCAACAACTTAGTAGGTAAAGCCATGGTAAGATAACCATAAACTTTTTGTTCAAGTTCATAAATTTTTCTTTCATCTTTATCAAAATCTTGAATTTCTTTATACTCTCCATCTGCAGTTGGACATACATACAACTTTTGAATTGGAATCCATAAATCAATATCGTTTGTGCTGATATATACAGAAAAACGTTGCTTCCAATTTTGATAATCTTCCAATTTTAACAGCTTAGGAACTTTCTGACTTGTTCCTATTTCATTATCAAAAGTGAGCATAGCTTGTACCGTGCTTTGCATAGCTGCAAATGCTTGAAAATCAGACATCTTTCACAGAAAATAATACTTCAAAAACTTCGAACTCAAAAACGAAGGTCTTCCAAGCGGATTTTGGGGGTCAAAACTGGACGATACTGGCCGTTAGGCGGGTACAAGTCTAGATCTCGTCGGGACGAACGTTTTGGCTGGTATTAGCTCCCGTAACTCTTTACGGTTCTCAAGTTACGTCAGTTTTAGTGAATGTCACTTTTCTGCTAGCGTACCAAACCTTCTCAGCGGACCAAATCCGGACCAAATTAACCAGCGGACCAAATTTGTACTCAGCGGACCAAACGTGGACCAAATTATCTCAGCGGACCAGATTGGTACGGCGGACCAAATGGTACAGCGGACCAAAGAATAACCGCCACGGACCAGCTTTGAAGATTGTCTAGCGGACCAAACTTGGCGGACCAGAAACTCGATGAAGATTGCCTGGCGGACCAGCAGCGGACCAGAAGTTCTTCGGGCGGACAAGAAGCGTACCACGCTGAATTCGACGAATTTTCATGAATTTTGACTTTTGGAGCTGGAATTTGATTCAGTAAGGTGCGAAATCACTCCAGGAACACTCATAAATCATTTTTCATCTCTGAAACACTCGAAATTGGAAGAATTTGATGAAAAATGAAGAAAACCCAAACTTTCTCTCTCTAAAAATCCAAAAATTGATCAAAAACACAGCAGTAGAGCAACCAAATGCTCTGATACCACTTGTAAAACCGAGATACGATCTTACTATTGCATGCTTTGATCAATGATAGTAAACACGGATGTAAATAAGAGATCTTGTATTGAATCACTTGAAGATACAATGAAAGCTCTCTAGTTTCTCTCTCTAGAAAACACACACAGAAAGTGTAGAATGACTCAGAGTGTTAAGCTATCATTCTAACACAACCTATTTATACTTAGTGACTAAACAAGCTGCGTACCAAATGGTACGGGCGTACCATTTGGTCCGGCGGACCATTCGGTCCGGTGCCAATGATATTGTCACTAAAACTCATACCAAGACACGCTCATATAGATACAATACACGAGACACATCATAGCATATTGTTGAAGTGATGATAATGTGGTTAAAGCGTTTGTTGAATCAAGTGTGGCAAGCATGGGTTGTTGAAGTGACCAAATGGTAAGCTTTCTTGAATCACAAAGTTCCCCATCATCTCCCGAAGCGTTTCACACTAAAATTCCATATGCCTCTACCTGTTCCAGTTTGGGTTTGATCGGAACCCGGTTGTTTTTCTTCGTCTTTCAATAGTTTTCAAATGAATTCGCAAATTTGGGAAGGACTCTCTGATACGGATTCGTATAAGCGGGTGTAGAAAATCTAGGCTAAATCTAGCGGCGAAGATGCTTGGCCAACCAAGTCGCCGATGACGGTGTGATATCCGGCCAACCGGAACTATCGATGAACAAAACATGTTCAACAAGAATTTTCCTTATTCAAAATCAACTCCCTCAATTATGAGATACAATTGTGCTTAAATAGACAAATAAATAAAAAGGAAACCTAATCAAACTAGGAAACTACTAACTTATAAAATATTATTCAAAGAAAAGATAGATTAAGAATCAAGAAACCCTATTGAGCTTGGATTCCATAGGTTACGAATCGGGTCCGAATACGGATCAACCGGATCCGTATCATCCTCTCCTTCTTTGAGAAACTCGTCCTCGAGTTTTAACACCGGATCAAAACCACCAGGATCAAACGAAATACCCCGATGTCTTCCTCTTAACATCGTCACGAACAAGATCATCACAACCAACTCTATAAGTTTATTTTTGCAAGTCGCTTGAGTCAGTTCTAAACGATATTCCCTTCAGCCACGTGGGTCCCGGGTCTATTGGGTCGCTAGGCCTTCCCATATCCTTCTCCCTCTCCCCGTCTTCGAAAAAGACTCGTCCTCAAGTCTTGAGAACGTCGAAGAGAACAACTCTTTTTTTCTTAAACTTACGTTTAATTATGAACCATACTTGACAAAACCGATTGATATTTTTGACACCACAACTTAAATAATTATAAAGATTTTCCGAATATCTATTCAATCGACCAAAGTTTGTTGCTATCTCAAAAAATTCGAACTGGTTCTCAACTCTTGCGCCAATATCTACAGAAATTAAGATGTTGACTTTTCTTCCAAGAGTGAATTCCAATTTCGAAATTGCTCCATCTGTTTGGTATTCAAATTCAATGCAATAATTTCCAAATTCTATTCTTATTTTTTCTACCAGATCGTAACTTTCACCCCCATTGGTTCTAAACATAAATCCTAACTTTAGTTGATACCCCAACCATTCAAACAGGAACCCATATGTGATGGGTATCCCAAAATTTTCAAATTGCACTTGACCCATCCTTCACGCCGACGTGTACGGGATTTACCATATGGATTTCCATCCTTAATTGCATCCCACTTGAATTCCAATTGGACTCTAAAATTACTAGCTTGTATTCTATAAAAAATTACCTGATTGTGTTTCTAGGAATTCCGATTTGAACTCCAACATTTGAGGCAAACATTGCACAACCTTGGGGCAAATAGCTTCGATCGACACCGTCTTTCTCTTTCACTTGTTCAACCATTTCTACTAATTCTCCGTCTTCAATAGCAATCCAATCCAGAAGCTTTTGTATCAATAAGCATTCATTCTTGTCGAGTATAATCTTGTCTTCATCAAATCTGGGTTCGTCTTCATACTGCAACTTTATATCACGAATCCGTTGTTGCAATTCCTCTATTTTAGCGATGTCACAAGGATCACGTTGTTCATGTGCGTTGCCTCCGGCGGCGAATCTACGGTGGTGATGACGACGGTTTCTCCTTTTATCAGACATCTTGCGAACCTGATGCTCTAATACCACTTGATACAGATTCGTATAAGTGGGTGTAGATAACCTAGGCTAAAACCTAGCGCCGAAGACACTTGGCCAACCAAGTCGCCGATGATGGTGTGATATCCGGCCAACCGGAACTATCGATGAACAAAACCTGTTCAACAAGAATTTTCCTTATTCAAAATCAACTCCCTTAATTATGAGATACAATGGTGCTTAAATAGACAAATAAATAAAAAGGAAACCTAATCAAACTAGGAAACTACTAACTAATAAAATATTATTCGAATAAAAGATAGATTAAGAATCAACAAACTCTATTGGGCTTGGATTCCCTGGGTTGCGAATCGGGTCCAAATACGGAGCAACCAGATCCGTATCACTCTCCTTTGATGAAGTGTCCACAACCCTTGCACTGAGCCTTCGTGAGACCTTTTTGCAATAAACATAAGTCGAAATAGCAAAACAACATTGGGTCTTCCTGGTTGGTATGCTATTCACCACGGTCATAATCAAATTTGGCATTACCCCACATATTCCTAATACACCACACATCTAACGAGACATAAACGTTTCTTGAATTCCCCCAAAAAAAAAACTAACAGAGTGAGAATTAGCTAAATTCACAATTTTTCTTCTTTTCAACTCGTTTCCGGTCCCATAAATGTTAAAGGACATAATATTCATTATGCACCATGTTAACACTCAATATTTGCACCAAATTTTGCAAATCATTGAAGTACCTTCCATTTTATACCCCATAAATTTCCAAAGCTCAATTACCATACTAATATCGTTAATGATAGAACCACCTTTATTTGAAGTGTTTTTCACTGAAGCTATGGATTCATCTTCTTCATCAATCTCTTTTTCATATGCCATTGTAAGAATTACCCCTTTAAAATCCGGAGGTTGCGACGGGTCCGAATTGCTCAAAGGCTCATTACCATCATGCTTCTCTTTTTCTTTTTGTTCCGTCTCTTCCATCTTAATCTTTTGGATGATCTTTTCAAGCGAAAAGGGATATGAATTAAGGCGCTGATCCGAAGTTACAACATTGAAATAGCATGAGTGTTGGATCGTTTGCTAATCTAGTGATTATCCAAGTCTATATCATCTAACTTCGATTTATCACCTGATTCCCCCTCTATAGACGAGTCATATTGACTTTGAATGAGAGAAGGGCCCCAATTAGCGAATTCCTTAATTAAAACATCAAATGACTTACCCTTGAAATCTACCTAAAAAGTTTCCGATAGAGAAATCTTATTTTGTGCGTGA
>JBCNJP010014856.1:0-10451 GCA_039602395.1 Deinandra increscens subsp. villosa | reverse complement strand
AATTGGATTACAATTAGGAAAGGCTTTGGGAGTAGGCCTTAGGGCCGAATTCGTGAAGGCCTCCCCATCCCAAACCCTAACTTGTTTTCCAAGTTCCTAAAACCTATAAATAGACCCCCTGGGTTTAAGGTTTAGGTGGTAGCATTATACCTGATATGTGCAAACCCTAATTCTCTCTCTTTCTCTCTCTAAGTTTCGGCAAAGGAAACCGAATCCAAGGGATTCGATTTTCTTGTGGTTCGACCAAGCTTTCATCAAGAGAGGAGTTCGTGATCAAGTACTAGCATACGTACATCAGTGTGTCGTGTGTGCGATCGTAGAGGGATTTACTTCAAATCCTAGAGGATCTTCTCTTGCCGAGCTAAAAAGGTACACATTATCTATCCGGATAGTTAAATTAATTCATAGGATAAAATCCGCTGCGTACTCGTGTGTAAATCAATAATTAGTTATATAACCCAACAGAATCAATCATAAGTGACTGTGAAGGAACAACCTACATTTTGAACTTGTGGAAAAATTGGAACACAACGTTTTTGCTTTTGAAAGAATGTAGGCTTTTGTGTCTTTTGAGTAAAAACAGTAGGAAAAGGACAATCATTTGCCATATGTCCTTGTTGATGATAACTGTAGCACAAACAACTGACTTTATTCCATCGTTTTGGTATATGCATAGCTTCACAAAAATGAATATTTCCAAAATGATCATAAAAGGAATCATATACCTGATGATAATGATCATGAACCCATTTGGATGTTGGGATTTTTGAAGTAGAACTACCAGGAGAAAATTGTACATTTGGATTCTTCTTATTCTTTGAAACAACATCTTTGACAAAAACTTCAGAAATCTTTTGAGCATCAACGCAATGAAGTGGAAATTCTTTGTCAGAAAAAATTTGGTCCGAACCTTTGAGCTTGTAGAACCTCTCGGGTTGAACTTTCTTAGCCTTGAAAACTTTCTTCTTGACTTGCTTCAGTTTCATTTTCTTCAGATTTTGTGGTTTTGGACCTTGAACCCCACAATCTTCAACCATCTTAGACTTGAACCCCAAACCAACATGTTTACCAGAAACCTTGTCTTCACAACTTGACAATTTATGCCCATTCTTTGCCAAACAAGAAACTTAGCTTTGACTTCATTTACATTTTTCTTGTCATAGAAAATCGTCTCATCAAAATAAGGTTGAGAACGAATCTTCTCACTAGAAGTAGCTGAATTCTCATTTTCTGTTGACGTCGAATCAGACACAAACTGTGAAACGTTAGAACTTTTGGTTGTCTTCTCCTCCTTCTTGTCATTCTTTTTGTTTTTCTTCTCATTCTCATCCTTTTCTTCATTCGATTTCGATACTAGCTGGGGGTGACGCTGTCTTGTTAAACATTCTTTCAAATTTTTCATCATTTGCTAAGAAGCTTGTGAAAGATTATGAATTGGTGACATTGTTCAAAAGACGATTTGCATCAATCACTTGGATCTTCAAATCGGAAATATTTTGTTGTGCTTCAACCAATTCCTTCTCTGTAGCTATCAACCTTTTAGCAACCTTGTGAGTTTCAAACTTTTGCAATCGTAGATTATCAAGCTCAGCAAATAATTCTTTCTTCCATTTGTCTTCGTTTCTTTTCTGAATGTCAAGATTTGCATTTTGCAATTTATTCACTCTTGTTAACTCCTTCTTCTCATCAAGTAGCTTCTCCATATCAATCTGATAGGCTTCAATTTTAGCAGCATATTCATCAGAAGTCTTGTTAAGCAAATCAAGCTTGATTTTTTACTTTTCAAACAAATCATTAAAATCTTTTTCAACGTCTTTCGCTTCAGCTTTCCATTTTTCAATTTCTTTAACTAACTCATCCTTTTCTTCTGTCAAATTTGCATTCTTTGTTTCACGATCCTTTCCATCCATTTTAGATATTTCCAAATCTTCCTTTACCAATTGAAGAACTTTGGTAAGCATCTTAACTTCCTTCATCGAAGAATCATTTTTTTCAATAATCCTGCATTTTCTTTTAGCAAACATTTAATCTTTGATTCGGAATTTGCATTCTCAGCAGATTCATAAGAACTTGAATCAAAATAATACTCTTCATGTTCATGTGTGACAACTAAAGCTGACTTATCAATAAATACTTTTCCCCCAATTATAAGTACGACCATCCTCATTCTGAGCAGTCAACATTGTTATACTTGATAAACCTTGAAAACCACTGGTAGTCTTGAATCTGATGTATTTAATGAAGATTGCTGACACTCTCTTTGAAAGTGACCAAGTTTTGAACATTTGTAACATTTAACTTTTTATTTGTCGAAACCCAAATGCCCATCTTGAGTAATAGTTCTCTTACCAATTCTCTTCATAAACCTTCTTGCTCTTTGTGACAACATAGCCACTTGCCATGCCATATCCATTTCATCAAGATTGTTTTCATCAATTTCATTGAAATCTTCTCTAGTAATCTTAGCATCACCAACATTGTTGATTATAAAACCAATAGAAGATGAAATTAAAGCAGTTATAAGAGCACACATTCATCAGTTGTTTCAGCAGAAAAAGCATTATGATTTGTTAATCCAGGAATTGTAACACTACAACCCCTTGAAGAATTATTATCCAAAACTCCAGACACATCTCCAACAAAAGCAGTTGATGGTGCAGAACTAAGACCTGGTTTAGCCTTAGCAGTTATGCTAGAAGCATTCTCACCATGATATAATTCTGGATTTTGCAATTTAGCTATTAACTTGTTGGAATTCATCATTTCCATCTCTCGAGCATGAAGTTTACCGGTTAATGCATGAAGTGATAATGTGGAAAACTCTTTGTCATGTGTAAGTAACATAACATAATTTTCCCATTTTTCTGGTAAAGCCTCCGTTATCTTCTCTTTCAACTCTTCATCGGTTTTCTCAATTCCGACAATCTTCAATTCACTAATAAGAAGTGAAAATCTTGATACATGAGGCGTGATGTTTTCATTTTCATAATGCTAAAAGTTATTAAACTCATTGTTCCACACCTTTCTACGACTCTTTTTGTACTGATCATTACCTTCACATCTTCTCGATAACGCATCCCACAATTTTTTTGATTTCTTGCAAGTGCTGAATTGATGTAGTAATTCAGTAGGTAAAGCCATAGTACGATAACCAAACGCTTTTTGTTAAAGCTCATAAAGTTTTCTCTCGGCAGCATCAAAAGTGTGAATTTCTTTAAAATCTCCTTGATCAGTTGGATGCATGTAAAGCTTTCGAATTAATCCATAAATCGATATCATTCGTGCTGATGTAAGTAGAAAACCGTTGTTTCCATTTTTTATAATCCTCAAACTTTAACAGCTTGGGAACTTTCTGGCTTATTCCAATTTCGTTATCAAAATTAATCAAAGTTTGCATCGCGTTTTGCATAACGGCAAAAGCTTGAAAATCCGACATTTTTTATAATTTTAAATTCCGGTAGCCGAACCGAACCCGAACTCAAAAACTTCTATCTGAACTGAAACTTTAACCGAACTGAACCCGAACAGAAAATATTATCCGAACCGTATCCGAACTGAGATTTTAACAGAACTAAATATTTATCCAAATTTGTTCGAACTGAGAAATAAGCGAACTAAACCAACCAAACTGAGGAATATCCGAACAGAAGCCGAACCTGTCCGAACCAGTATTTTGGATAACCGAACTGAAAACGAACTTGTCCGAACTAGCTCACACGAACCGAAAATGACAGAAAATATCCGAACCAAGACTTCGTATTTTGGTTTTATAATCAACAATGTTGGTGATGCTGAAACAACTGATGAATGTGCAGCTCTTATAACTGCTTTAATTTCGTCTTCTATTGGTTTTATAATCAACAATGTTGGTGATGCTAAGATTACCATAGAAGATTTCAATGAAATTGATGAAAACAATCTTGATGAAATGGATATTGCATGGCAACTGGCTATGTTGTCACAAAGAGCAAGAAGATTTATGAAGAGAACTGGTAGGAGAACTATTAATCAAGATGGACATTTGGGTTTCTACAAATCAAAAGTCAAATGTTACAAATGTTCAAAACTTGGTCATTTTCAAAGAGTGTGTCAGCAATATTCATCAAATACACCTGATTAAAAAACTACCGGTGGTTCTCAAGATTTATCAAGTACAATAGCATTGACTGCTCAAAATGAGGATGGTAGTACTTATAATTGTGAAAAAGTATTTCTTGATAAGTCAGCTTTCATTGTCACACATAATAAAGATGAGTATTATTCTGATACAAGTTCTTATGAATCCGCCGAGAATGGGAATTCTGAGTCTAAGGTTGAAGTTTGTTAAGGGAAAATGCGGGCTTATTGAAAGAAAATGATGCATTGGTGAAGGAAGTTAAGATGCTTACCGGGGTTCTTCAATTGGTAAAGGAAGACTTGGAAATATCTAAAAAAGATGGAAAGGATTGTGAAGAAAAGAATGCGAAGTTGATTGAAGAAAAAGGATGAGTTACTTAAAGAAATTGAAAATTGGAAAGCTGAAGCGAAAGATGTTGAAAAAGATTTCAATGATTTTTTTGAAAAATAAAAAATTAAGCTTGATTTGCTTAACAAGATTTTTGATGAACAAGTTGCTAAAATTAGAGCTTATCAGATTGATTTAGAGAAGTTACTTGATGAGAAGAAGGAGTTAGTAAGAGTAAATAAGTTACAAAATGCAAATCTTGACATTAAGAAAAGAAATGAAGATAAGTGGAAGAAAGAGTTGTTTGTTGAGCTTGACAATCTGAGATTGCAAAAGTTTGAAACACACAAAGTTGCTAAGAGATTGATAGCAAACGATGAAAATTTTGAAATAATGTTTTACAAGATAGCATCATGTCCAGCTAGTATCAAGAAGCTGTTAATAATGAGACGATTTTCTATGAAAAGAAAAATGTGCAAGAAGTCAAAGCTGAATTTTCTCGTTTGTCGAAGAATGGGCATAAATCATCTGAGGAGAAAATTTCTGGTAAATATGTTGGTTTGAGGTTCAAGGTTCAAAACCATAAAATCTGAAGAAAATGAAACTGAAACAAGTCACGAGGGCAGTGCTCAAGGCTGGAAAAGTTTAACCTGAAAGGTTTTACAAACTCAAGGGTTCGGAACAAATATTTTCTGACAAGGAATTTCCACTTCATTGTGTTGATGCTCAAAAAATTTCTGAAGTTTTTGTCAAAGATGCTACTTCAAAGACCAAGAATTCTTCTGGTGGTTCTACTCCAAAAAGCCCAACATCCAAATGGGTTCATGATCACAAGCATCAGGTATATGATTCCATTTATGATTATTTTGGAGATATTCAGGTTTGTGAAGCTATGCAGATACCAAAACAATGGAATAAAGCCAGTCGTTTGTGCTACAATTGTCGTCAACAAGGACATATGGAAAATGATTGTCCTTTTCCTACTGTTTTTACTCAAAAGACACAAAAGGTTCTAGTTTTTGGTAAACCTGTCAAATCTAAGGTCATCGATGACCATGGCAGAGTTTTTGATGAATTTCAGCCTACATTTATTCAAAAGCAAAAATGTATTGTTCCAACTTTTCCAAAAGTTCAAAATGTAAGTTGTTCGTCACAGTCACCTGGTGATAGATTCACCAAAAACTGACTTACCAAAACACCAACAATGGAAACCTAAGGTGGTTTCTAAGCAAATCCAGGACACTGGTCGACCAGAAGCACTTCGCTTCCGGTCATTTATAAACTAATGAGTTTGACCAGTGTGCATGTACTTCTAGAAGACCTATCGGTGATTGAAAAGTTGTTGATGGAGGAGTATTCTGCTTAACTTAAATTTCATGCTATATTTTTCTAACTTGAAAGTTTTCTGAAACTTTAAACTGCAAGGTATTCGTGTCGATTGATCAATTTTCTTTCTTTACATTGTGTTTATAGTTTAGGGGGGAGAAAACTGAAAAAGCCCAAAATAGTGTCTTGTTTTTATAAAATGAAAAATCCAAAAATAGAGTTTTTCATTTTAAGGGGGGGGGGGGGGGAATGCAAGTAAGGGGGAGTAATGGCATGTTATGGGACAAAAGCAATATATTGAGAAGGTGAATACATGCAAAATATATAAAATTTTGAGAAATTGATTATTGAGAAATGATCGTACATTGACTTACGTATCTGACTCATGGATATAGTAGATGAAAAAGCAATAAGATGAAAAAGCCATAAGATCATTGTTTGATGTGCTTGGTAGGCTTGGAAAATTAGAAAGTATTCAGATGTGATATATATTAAATACTAAAGCTTGACCATGTGGAAAACAAATTTGAAGCGTATTTCATGACAAAAAGAGAAAAATAAGTGTGAAAAAGAAAATGAGAAGTCACTGTGTATACATGTGTTCATTTTGCAAAGATTTAAACTTGTTTGATTTACTTTATTGTCTCAAATGATTGGACTTTCTCTGCGTGCTCACAAAGCCGACCTGATTGTCGTTCGTTTGAGGTTCTACTTCATTTTCTTTGGTGTTTCTATTAGAGCATATATATATGCTATGATGTGTCTCGTGTATTGTATCTATGTGAGCGTGTCTTAGTATGAGTTTTAGTGACAATATCATTGGCACCGGACCAAATGGTCCGCCGGACCAAATGGTACGCCCGTAGCATTTGGTACGCAGGCTGTTTGTCACTAAGTATAAATAGGTTGTGTTAGAATGATAGCTTAACACTCCGAGTCATTCTACACTTTCTGTGTGTGTTTTCTAGAGAGAGAAACCAGAGAGATTGTGTTTGTATCTTCAAGTGATCAATACAAAATCTCTTATTTACATTCGTGTTTACTATGATTGATTGATACACGCAGTAGTAAGATCGTATCTCGGTTTTACAAGTGGTATCAGAGCATTTGGTTGCTCTACTGCTGTGTTTTTGATCAATTTTCGGATTTTTAGAGTGAGAAAGTGTGGGTTTTCTTCATTTTTCATCAAATTCTTCCAATTCCGAGTGTTTTCGAGGTAAAAAATGATTTCTGAGTGTTCCTAGTGAGTTTTCGCACATTTCTGAAGCAAATTCAAGTCCAAATTATCAAAATTCGTGAAAATCCATCAAAATCAGCGTGGTACGTTTCTGGTCCGCCTCAAGAACATTTGGTCCGCCGCTGGTCCGCCGTTGGTCCGCTAGGCAATCTTCAAGTTGGTCTGTGGCAGTTATTTTCTGGTCCGCCGTACCATTTTGGTCCGCCGTACCATTTTGGTCCGCCGTACCAAATTTGGTCCGCTGAAATCTGGTCCGTTGGCGATTTCTTCAAAGGGTCATAACTTTTGCATCGTAAATCGCTACTAGAGCCATAAGTACTCAAATCGATCGTCTCGACGAGCTCTACATTGTTCGTTCAAAGTTGAATTTCAAAATCAAATTCTAACACCTTCGTTCTTGAGTTTGAAGTTTTGAAGTATCATTTTCGGTGAAAAATGTCTGATTTTCAAGCGTTTGCGGCTATGCAAAGCACGGTACAAGCTATGCTAAATTTTGATACTGAAATAGGAACAAGTCAGAAAGTTCCTAAGCTGTTAAAGTTGGAAGATTATCAAAATTGGAAGCAACGTTTTTCTGCATACATCAGCACAAATGATATTGATTTGTGAATTCCGATTCGAACGTTGTATGTACGTCCAACTGAAGATGGAGAGTATAAAGAAATTCAAGATTTTGATAAGGATGAAAGAAAAAGTTATGAGCTTGAACAAAAAGTTCATGGATATCTTACCATGGCTTTACCTACTGAGCTGTTGCATCAATTCAGCACTTGCAAGAAAGCTAAACAGTTGTGGGATGCTTTATCTGCTCGATGTGAAGGCAATGACCAATACATGAAGAGTAGACGAAAAGTGTTGAACAAGGAATTTGAAAACTTTCAACAATATGAAAAAGAAAATATTTCTGCTCTTGTTTCAAGGTTTTCACATCTGATTAGTGAGATGAAAGTGGTTAAAATTGAAAAGACCGAGGAGGAATTGAAGGAGAAATTGAAGGAAGCATTACTGGAAAAGTGGGAAAGTTATGTGTTATTGCTTACCCATGACAAAGAATATTCTGAGTTATCATTTCATGATTTAACTGGAAAGCTTCATGCTAGGGAAATGGAAATGATGACATCAAACAAGTCAACTGCTCAATTACAAAATCCTGAATTGTATCATGGTCAAAATTCTGCAAGTATCAATGCGAAGTCTAAATCATTTGGTGTTGATTCATCAAATCCACCTCAAACAGCTTTTGTTGCTGGTCATGGTTCAGGAAATTCTGAAATTCATCAAGAGGATGTAACTTCACTATTCCAAATCATTCAAGTCAGACTTCATTTTCAGCAAAAACACCTGATGAACATTTGGCATTAATTTCTGCTTTATTATCTTCTTATTATGGATTGTTGAATGGTGGTTTGACAACATCTAATCTGATTGAAGAAGATTTTGATCAGATTGATCATGATAATCTTGAGCAAATGGATATCAATTGGCAACTAGCGATTAGCTCAAAGAGTTAAAAGATTCAAAAAGAAGACAGGCTATCAAAGTTTAAATCCGAATGGCAAGGTTGGAATAGATAAATCAAAGGCAAAATGTTTCAAATGTTCTAATTTTGGAAATTTTGCTCGTGAATGTTCAAAAACAAATGCATCTTCATCAAAGCCTCCAACAGCTTTAGTTTCTCAAGTTGATAAACAATATAAGTGGGGACGAACTTCTGATGATTCTCAACCAATTGCTTTAACTGCTATTACTTCTGCATCAAAACCCTGGCATGTAAATTATGATTGGGCTGCTGATGAACTTGATGATGAGTCTGCATTTCGTGCTCTAATTGCTCAAGTTGTTCATAGTGATGATGAAGTAGAAGTAACTAATTCAGAATCTGAAATAAGTGGTTCTGGAAATAGTGGCTATGAAACTGTTTGTGAGTTTTGTTCTCAGAATGACAGAAGATTCAAGAGTTGATAAAAGAAAATGGGTTGTTGATTGAGGAAAATAAAAGAAGGATAGAAGAATTGGCAAATGAACAGCAAAAGTCAAAAGATCTAAGTCAAGAATTGTCTTCTCAAAAAGCAAAGTTTTCAGATTTTCAGGCAGAGGTTGTTGAAAAAGAATTAAAATTTCAAAGTCTTGAAAGAGAGTTTGAAAAGAAATTTACAATATTATCTGAAGAAACTGATGACTTAGTCAAGGAAGTTGAGAAATGGAAGGCAAAAGCAGAGGATGCTGCCAATGATTTTAATAATTTGTTTGAAAAGTCCAAGATTAAACTTGATTTACTTACCAAGGCTTCTGATGACTCGGTTGCTAAAATTGAAGCATATCAGCTTGATATGGAGAAGTTGTTAGATGAGAAGCGGGAATTGGCAAGATTAAATAAGTTGCAAACTTAAAATTTGGATATTCAGAAAAGAAATGAAGATAAGCTGACGAAGGAATTGTGGGCTGGATTAGATGAGTTGAGGTTGCAAAAGTATGAAACTCATAAAGTGGCTAAGAAGTTGATTCCTACGGAAACAAAATTGGCTGAAGCTCAACAAAATATTTCTGAACTAAAGATTGAAGTCATTGATTCAAAACGTCTTTTGAACAATGTTACAAATTCTACATCTTTTACAAGTTTCTTGGCCAAAGATGGAAATTTTGAGAAAATGTTTACCAAAACAGTTTCACCACCAGGAAGTCTCGAAGTAGGTGTTAATGATATGAAGGAAAAGGAAGAAACTGGTGATTATTCTGAATTTGTTGATAAGAAATCTGATGGGGAAAAGGTTGTGAAGTCATAGAAAGATCAGAAAGATGAAACAGTTGTGTCTGCTTCTACGTCTACTGAAGAAGAGAAATCGGCAAATTCAACTGAGAAGACTGCTATTGATGAAAGGATTTTGTATGACCAAAAGAATGTTAATGCAGTGAAAGCTGAGTTTTCGCGTCTTGCAAAGAACGGACATAAATCTTCTGGTTCTGATGGAAAGGTTTCGGGTAAACATGTTGGTTTGTGTTACAAGACCAAGAATGTTAAAGTTGATAGGTCTCAAGGTTCAAAACAACAAAATCTGAAGCAAGTCAAGCAGAAACAAGTCAAGAAAGATGTTTTTAAGCTGACAAGGTTCAACCCAAGAGGTTTTACAAACTCAAGGGTTCGGAACAAATATTTTATGATAAAGAATTTCCACTTCATTGTGTGGATGCTCAGAAAATTGCTGAAGTTTTTGTCAAGAATGTTGATCTAAAGAGCAAGAAGCCACGGGTTGCTACATATTCTTCTGGAGGATCAAATTATACTCCAAGGAGCCCGACATCCAAATGGTTTCATGATCATTTCTATCAGGTATTCGATTCTTTTTATGATCAGTTTGGAGATGTTGATGTTTGTGAAGCTTTGCAGATTCCCAAAAGGCGAAATGTAAACAATCGCTTGTGTTATAAGTATCACATTCTGGTCCG
>JBCNJP010014855.1:0-10452 GCA_039602395.1 Deinandra increscens subsp. villosa | reverse complement strand
CAACTTATCTAATGCATAGTCTTATCATGTATTAATTAGGCTTACGTATTTATAATATAAACACGTATTTACTATACATATAATGTATCTGTGAATTTTGGGGTGTTACATTATGAAAATTTTCAAAATTTGGAAAAACATATTTTTGATTCGAAAATTTTCTCTGCTCTTTGGCAGCGCCCCAATGTTGATCAGAGGGTTTTATCTTAGGAGAAACAGTCTTCATCGCCTTAGGTGGTTGCACCTTCATTGGCTTAGACTTAACTGATTCCTGAGATGAAACACTCCGACTTTGCGGATAATATGGCTCATAGGGGCGATAGAGACAATTTTGGGCAATGTGACCAGGATTGCCACAATTAAAGCAAGTCTGCTTCTTGAGATAGAAGTCAGACGTGTAACCGTTTGTCTTTAGCTGCTGAGGTGGAGCTCCATTTGCTTTTGTCTGCATCTTTGATGGAAAGGCATTGTGATTCGGTTGCATGTCCGTAGAGACTCCAAGTCTCCAGTTCTCAGATCTTTCAGACCTTGATGCATTTCTGTTGAATCTTTTCTGGTTTGTTGAAAACTGAGCAGAACCAGACATTTGAACTTTTGGGCCCACTGGTTTCTTTGAGACTGTTGTGTTGCCACTGCATGAGCCCACTGATGAGTTTGGAGACTTGATAGTAGTTTTGGGCCTTTCAATCTTGATAGGAACAGAAGTTGGAGGCTTGATGGTGATCTTGGGCCTCATGCTCTTAATGTTAGATGATAAACCGCCATCATGACCCAAGCCTTTGAACTTAGAGGAGAAGGATGGTAGTTCATAGCCAACATCTGGTTCTTGGTCAAACATAGACCCAGATGTCATGAATATCCTACCATTGGGCCTTGTAGTCATCACCACACGTTCCCGCTTTACCTCATCCACCACTTTCGAATAAGGAGTCTCGATCTTTGGATAAGGAGTCAACTTTTCTTCATCAGCTCTGTTCACTTCACTAGAGCTTGAACCAGCACACTCAGTAGTGTTATTAGACTGAGTTGCTTCAGTGGCTGTCTTTTCATCTTTCTGCACTGGTTGAGGCCCATATACCATGGTTGCTTCATTCAGGGACTCCTTCAACAATTCCTCTGCAGTTTGGGGCACTTTGATGTATTCATGTTGTAATGGGGGAGGAAAATTTACATCCCCGAGGCCAGATGTTTGTTTTACCTGCTCGAGTCGCTCTTCAGATTTGAATAAAGCATGATGAGAATCCATCATTTTCTTTTGTATCACTTGATGTTTCTCAAGGGCAGATTGGGAAGTGTCAAGTTTTGCTCTTAGTTCCTCAACCTCCTTGGTTAGCTCTTCTACCTTAGCGTTAGCAAGCCTGAGATAAGTGCTTTTATTACTCACCTGAGATTGAAGATTCTTAACATCAACCTGAATGGCCTCAAGTTTCTCTCTAAAAATTTTGGTCTTACTTTTGCACTCCCTAAGGTCTCTAGCAGTGATTGCATGATTTTGACATTCATTTGTAAACTTGCTCTCCCATTCTTTAATCAAAGCACAGCACGTGGGGTTTGAGCATTCCTCGCAGTTACAGATCCAAGTTCCATCAGCACGATTGATCTTCCGCTTTTCCTCCTCTTTTTCACGGAATGTCCGGAAAAGATACTTCTCCTGACTGAGTTCGTTACCTAAAGACTCTATCCTCTTTTTGTAGGGTTCGACTTGTTTTAGATGATTCTTTAGTTTGTACTCTGCATTGAGACGGTCTCTTTCTTCAGTTCGAAACAGTTGCTTATAATGTTCGATTGATTCGGAGCAAGCCGAGTTCGAACATGTCTGAGTTTGATCACTCACCAGAAGAGAAGCAACTTGAGTACTTGTCATCATATATTTTTTTATTTTTTTTTATTTTTTTTTTTGACGTCTAGGTCAAATTCGGACCGGAAAGACTTGACCGGATCGAAGAGTGAAAGCCGAAGGGTTGGATAGAAAAGGGTGAAGTTTGGATAGAAAAGACAAGTTTTGGATCGAAAAGTGGACTTTTTGATCGAAAAGTGGACTTTTTGATCGAAAAATGGACTTTTTGATCGAAAAGTGTGGCTGATCAAAAAGCTGGTAGAAAAGCTGGTTGGCTGATCGAAAAGCTGCTTGGCTGATCGAAAAGCTGTTTTGGCTGATCGAAAAGCTGTCTGGCTGATCGAAAAGCTGTCTTGGCTGATCGAAAAGCTGTCTGGCTGATCGAAAAGCTGTCTTGGCTGATCGAAAAGCTGTTTGGCTGATCGAAAAGCTGTCTTGGCTGATCGAAAAGGCTGGCATCGAAGGTTGGCTGATCGAAAAGCTGTTTGGCATCGAAGTGCGGCTACAAAGCTGTTTGGCTGATCGAAAAGTCACAAACTTAGGGAGGACTTTTCGACTGATATAGCCTGATCGAAAAGCCTCAAGGGGGCTTTACCGATCGAAAAGTGTGGCAGAAAAGGGTTTTTTCGATCAGTTTGACTGATCGAAAAGTCTCTGACAGGGCCGAAAAGTCTCTAAAACAGGAGCTGTTGGTCACGATCTCTTCTTGTTCAGTTCGAAACCTGCAAAACAAATAATCTTCCACCTTGCGACACACGAAAACACCACAAACTCAAACGGTCAGTTAATAAAAACTTGAATCGGATATCGCGAGAGCCTCGAAACTTGCGTTTCTTGGCTCTGATACCAATTGTAAGTCCCGAAAACGATCCTCACGCGATATCTAATTCAATCAAGACCGTGCGGAATCCGGTTTGATTGGTGATTCAAGAACAATCGATTAATAAAGTAAATAAGCAATGAATAACAATAATAAACACAAACCGATTGAGAATCACTTGAATAGACAACCTTGGATTGCAACACCTTAAACGAAATTCTCAAGGAGAATTTCGTGAAACACCAAGTACAAGAACACCCAAAATCAGCAACCCTAAACCCCTAGATTAGCTATCCTTATATAGGGGGAGATTTAGCTTGGAAAACAAGCTAATCTATCTTTGGTAACCCTAATTACCCACTAATTCCCGTTTTTGACCTTCCAGGCCCACTAAAACCCATCTAAACTCTTTTAAACTGAGCCCAAACCTATCTAAAATGGCCCAATGACCCAATACAATAATAAACCAACTATTTTTCACCTATTCTAACACATAGGCCTTCAAAATAGTCCGCCAATAGGTGATTTAATACACAAGCCACAAATTATTCCCTTACATAAGGGACCACAGAATGTGCAGAACGTGCAGAATGAGCAGAATGTGCAGGAGGCCAGACCACATGACTTTATCCCATATCCTGAGGTAAATTCTGTGTATGACCAATATGTGCCAGTACAGCGGGAGTATGTGCTAACAACTAGGCCCAATGGCAAAGTTGTGTGGATCCACAAAAATTCCAAACCATCTTGGGTATCCACAGGGAAGAAATATTCCCAAGCTCCCACATACCCAAAGAAGCAGTCCTGCCATATGTGTGGGAATCCTGGACATGTGGCAAGAAATTGTTTATATAGGCCATATGAACCCTACTACTCTAAAACTCATTTGCAAAACTACCAAGGGCAATCATATGGTGGCACAAACCACAAACCTGGCCACAGAAAGGTAAATTCTCAGCCAAAGGTACCTACAGGCTCAAAGGTATCTAAAGTGACCAAAGAGTCTGCACCTTCACACCCTAAGGTGCAGAGACATGTACCTTCACAACCAAAGGTACACAAGGTGACCAAAAAGCCTGCACCTTCAACCCCTAAGGTGCAGAAGTCTGTACCCCTACAACCAAAGGTACACAAAGTTAACCAAAAGCCTAAGTCACCTCAACATCCAACCAAAACTGATTTCAAAAGTCATAAATTGAATGATTCTGTTAACAAATCAGTTGTTGCTTTAAAACCTATTTGGGTTCCCAAACATGGTGGTCTTTCTGAGAATAATCAAGAGAGGTGGAATGTGAAAAAGGTGGTAAATCAGTGTTACCTACCTAAAGGGGTGTATAAGAAGCACTCCAAACAATTTGATGAAGTTAAAAATGATAAATCAAACATTTATCAAATTCCACCTAAAAGGCTACAGGGTAAAGGGAAAGAAAACAATCAGCCCACGAATGTCATTTCCAATGATGGTCGTGTGAATTCTAATGAACCCACAAAGCCCACACCAAAGTCCACCAAAAACAACACCAAGAAACCCAAATCAAAGGCACCCACAACCCCAAGTATCAATCTTTCAAAGAGAATGTGCTTAAAAGAAATAACTTTCAATGACTCTGCAGGTATACCCAGAACAACAATGGCCTGGGTACTTATGGTTAACTAATCTCTCACCTTGTGCAGGAACAGTCAAGGAGGACTTCCATTAACTTATTTGTTTTTGAAAGTGATTGTTCCAGGCACAGGATAGAAGGCATCTCTCAACTACATGACATGCAGATTCTCATTTGTAGGGATGTTCTTCTGGTAAGAGGTAAATCTGGCAAAATCAGCAGAAAAGGTAACATTGTCTGAATTGTTTGTTTCTTGGCTAATTTGATTTGAAGTATGGTTGTGCATGAAACAAAACCCATTTCTGGAAAAAATCTCAAATGATAAACTTTGAAGGTTAGCTTGGCCAATTTTGTCTTATAGTATGTTAGTGTGTTTACAAAAAAAAAAAAAAAAAAAAAAAAAGATGTGTGTTGTTATTAAAAAAATCAAAAAGCAAGGGGAAGAATAGAAAAGATGAAATAGTTGACCCCTAAAAATTGTGCTTTTTAATTTTTAATACTTTTGTTTGTTTGCTTGAGAAGGTGGGAAGTGAAATATTTCCGTTCTCAGAATGACTGACACGCGTAAGGCAAAAGTGAAAGACATGATCCAAGGTGATGTGCTCGGTAGGCTCAGTTCCAAAAACAAAGGTATGGGTCACAACACTTAAAGATAAAGTATGTCATTTGACGGGAAACACACACTTAGGTTAAGTGCTTGTTCTATTTGACTGCGAAATTGTTCCCGATACACACGCCGGACTCCAAAGTGTTGAATCGAAAATCTCAAAAAGTCGGCGTCCCCTCTGTTTTGTGTGAGCAAAGATCTGGGGATGTCAAAGCCGTCAGTCAAGTCTTGCCTCTGCTTTGCGTGAGCAATGACCTGGTGTAGAATGGTTGACGTGTTAATCAGACTTTCCTTTGTTTTGCGTGAGCAAAGACCTGGTTAGTCTGTATTAACGTGCTTGCAGATCACTGTATATAATTTACACCCCAAAAGATGCCAATCTGCACAACAAAAGAGACCCTCTAGCGTCCAAAACCCTTTAGCCCTGACTTTGTGACTAGGCTTATGTGTTTGATGAAAGGTTACCACCTGACTGATAAACGCCTCTGAGTTGAAATCATACAAGTCTTTGTATATTATCCCTATCTCTTTTATGATCTGTTCTTTCTCTTCTCAACCAAGTCTCGAGAAAAGATTCAAAACTCTGGATATGGGAATGTGAAAATATGTGGTAGGGAATGATCAAGCTTGATAGACTGCACATATTAATTACCTAGGATTTGTGTGTGACTGTCAGATGTTCATAATTAATGCACCTAAAAGATAAATAAGTGACAAACAGCCGGGAAAATGAGGAACATGGGTTTAAGAAGGACCAATATACTGGCAATCACCTGGACGTGTTCGAGTAACAGAAGCCGAAAAGGGTTCCTCAGTCAGATTCATACGGTTTGATCCCATAGAAACCTTCTCGTTTAGTAATTTGGTATGTTTGTTTTTCTTATTTTTCTTTTGATTTATCTTAAGTTTTTATTGTTTATTTTCAACCATGGCCAGGATAATTTAAAGGTTTTAATAAGTCTTATGGGTTTTGTGCAAGAAAGTATGACTCCCCTCATAATCTCAGGGGGAGATAATGTGAAGAGTCCTCGGGTTCAGGGGAAGTATTTATAGGAAACCTGTAACCTATGTTAGGGTTAAATAAGGTTAACCCGATAACCAGTCATCATTGTCTGGTTAGTGTTTGTTCCATGTTGTGCATGACAGGTTAAATGAGATGTCATGGAGAAGAAAAGTCAATGAGTGCTGCTACTGTTCGTATTGAAGAACCAGCCGGAAAAGGACTTACCCTATGCTCAGGGAAAGTTTGTTGGTTGTTCAAGTAAAGCTTCCAAAGACACCGTTCTCAAGTTTACGGGAAGCTAATTGAAGAAAAGATGCAAAGCAGTCACAACAAGAAATTCAAGAATGCCAAGACAGAGGTTTTCAAAATCTATCCTCTGAAGTTAATGGCAAGTCAAGACAGTTACTGATGATTCAGCAATGACTCAATAGTTTTCAAGAAGAAGCAAGTATTTGAGAATCCTCCTCTCATTACTTGTTCATCACTAGAAGTTCGAGCTGATACTGTTTGAGAAATCACTCCCCAAAGTCATTTGCTGCTGCCAAATGAAGATTGCTATAGAAAAGAATCTTCACAAACCCATGCTCAAGCCAAGGGGAAGACTGCAAGTCTGAAGTGTAACACCCCGAGTTTGTAGTGGAATTAAAATATAATTTAATTATATTTTCTCTCGATATGTTTAATTAGGTGGAGGTAGTATTTATAGAAATGCTACATTAAACTTTTGTTATAAATGTTTTGAAAGAAAACGTTGGTAAAAAGAAAAAATGTATTAATTTGGTTGGAGGTTTCCTAACCTAAGAGTTAGGGACTAAAGTTGTCAAGTGGAAATTGATTTAAATTTAGCCCCAACTTAGATATAATGTAAACTATGAGGGCTAAAGTTGATAACAATCGAAAGTGGGTGTAAAAAGGTGAAATTCGTGGGTCTAGGGGGCTGGTCATCGCAAAAGAAAAAGAAAAAAAAAGGGTGGCGGTTGATGGTCGCACAGGGACGAACAGAAAAGGGGGGGGGGGGGGACGACCCCTGCTGCCTCGTTTGGGGACTGATGGAGTCGCGAGTGGGTGGTTTCGAACCCTAGGGTGGCGATTTTGAGATTTGTGGTTGCTGGAAACAAGCATCTACATCCGATTTTGTGGTTTTTGGTGAGTTTTCCATCTCTTATGTTGTAGTAAAAATCGCAATTAGGGCTGGAAATTAAGGGGCTTGCGATTTAATTGCAATTGGGGGGGGGGGTTCTTGAACTCAATCTTATGGTTAGAAACCCTTAATTTGATGTGTGACTTCAATGGAATGTGCTTTTGAAGTGGAAAGTGACTTGCATGTTAAGAGTATGGTTAGGGTTCATGTGATTCATGGCCTAAACCTGTGATTTGTTGAATTATAAGTAAATTATATATGTACGAATCTTATGGTGATAGAATGTGAGGCGATAAACATGCTAGTTATGGGCTATCGCCATTTCTATGATGTTGTTCACTTGTGAATGACAAGGGTTCAAGTGTAATTAGGGCTAGGAATGTGGATGGTGATGAAATTTGATAAATTTCATGTATATTATGTGTATGAAATACTAGTTGGCTAACGTATAACAATGTTTTTTTTTCACATGTTGTTTGGTTATGAAATTCCATGGATTCTAGTGGTTG
Source organism: Deinandra increscens subsp. villosa (assembly GCA_039602395.1). Lineage (NCBI taxonomy): Eukaryota > Viridiplantae > Streptophyta > Magnoliopsida > Asterales > Asteraceae > Deinandra > Deinandra increscens. The sequence goes on along the minus strand of JBCNJP010014855.1, from coordinate 2,931 downwards.
AATTGAGATCTAGTAAAAAGATGACGAACTTGTTAAATTTCATTCTTTTATTGCGAATGAAATAAGGGGTGAATAGTTGATAATCTTATCACATGTGGATAGAAATAATGGGACGTTATGTCTAAAAGTGAAGCATGTTGTTAATGAACTATGTGGTTGTGAACATGTTTCTGGTTGAACTGAGAGTCACTAGAATTATCATGTAAACTGGAATCATGTGTTTTAGTAATACCTGGTATTATATAACCTTTTATTCGCATGGTTAAAAAGTAAAGTGATTACTGTGGTTAATGTCATATTATGTGACTTTTAGGAATTGCTCATATAGTTGCGTGATGAAATATTTGTTTATGATGTATGTATGTTTGTTGTCGAATGATCATGGTCGATAAAACCTTGATCTTAAGAGGTTGGATAAATAATGACTCTGAATTACGTACATTGGAAGTTATATTCTAACTTTCTAATGTATAAGTTGAATTCAGGTAAAACAAGGTTTGTAGAAATGCAGGATAACTCTATGTTTGAGTATTCAACCTGCATGACGATCGAACGAAGGACTGGCACGCTGAGTCAAAGGTAGAGGTTGTACAAGGCAAGACCATAAGATCACATGTGGCAAAGGTGAGTTACCTAACTTGCATTTTACAGTATGTTGTAGGGTCAGGTTATCATGATTCAACGTATTGTTATCATCACTTCATTAATGGTCTTAAGTTGTTGTATTCGCAAAGAGTTGAGTTGAAATATCATAGTAGACTGTAAGTGGTCAAAGACAGAAATGTATTGAGGTAAAAACCACATGTTAAGCAAGATGTTTGAATATGATCATAAACTTATCAAGGGGTGGGAATAATGGCTCTTGTGAGCTAAAAGACTTACTACATTGATGGTAGTATTGTTTGGGTAAATTGGTGATAGTATGGGTTATTTCTATGGTCTGGTTGGTAGTAGTAGATATTATACACTACTAATGAGATGATAAAGTTGTAAAGCAAGATTAAACAGGATTAATCTAAAAGTGACGCTATACATGAAAACATGATTATCTTGTTAAACCTAATTACGAGTTTATGTAATCATGTTAACTGTGATATGCTGGAGTATGTAGATGGTAGCTATGAGTTACCAGTACCTAACATGTGGTAGTTGTTGTTGGAAAGATAATGTGTTGGGTGAGCCATTTAGCATTGTAGCATACGCGTGGGGTGCGTAAGTTATCCATATTGAATTTTAAATCGATGGTATTTGTTGGAACTTTTGTTGTTGTTGTGTAGGACATGCAAATCATTTCTTAGCTTCGTGCTAAATTCAAAATAGCTTGGGAGGGTTAGTAAATGGTATTTTAATGCCTAACTACTTGCATTTCTAATGGGTTGTATTACCCTAAACAAGTCACTTAAGTAAGTAAGAATTTACTTATGTAAGTGGAAGATGTTCATAACGTATGTTGTGTTAAATGGTGACTAATGAAATAATGAGTGGTGTGTTTTCCTGTAGCTTTGACAGGTCTTCAAGTGGCTGTACATAAGTAGACGGGTGGTGATCTCTAATGGGTCATTCACATGCTAATATATTAACTGTTATAATATGGTAATGTTGTTGGTATTGAACAGGTGGATCAAATACCACATAAGTGGTGTTAAGCAGATATGGACATCTATGGGTCCTCGTGTGTTGAACCTACCATGCACTTGAGTAATGGCATGGTTTGAGATATATGACTGTTATGTTAATTAAAATAATTATTTGTTAGATGAATGATTGAAATATTGGGTTCTCACTTAGCGTTGGCTAACTTATTTGGTGTGAACCATGTAGGTAGTGAATGTGATGACTAGGATGTGATGCGGCCAAGCCTTATGAATCTTGGTGATGAACTGGAACCGGGTGAAAGAAATGGAAGATGTACAATTTAAAGATAAGTGGGTCAAGGCTCGTGGAATCAAGTCTTAGGAACGGGTCAACAAAGTGGAGTATAAGGTCACACATGATGTGTAGACTTTTAATAGGTCATGCTAACCCTTTTAGTCGTGTTTTGGAGTTAAGCTCCATGAGTTGCTTGGTTGTTTGATTTTGTAATTACCTGGTCGGTTTTGGTCATGTATGTTGAAGTTGTGTCATGTTGATAAAACAGGTTGACTTTCGTAAGGATACTCGAACTTACGAATAGGTCATGCCAAAATTTTGGTTAAAAGTCGGCAATTTAAAAGCATACTTACATCTTAGTATGTTTCAAGTTTTAATCTTGTGTTGGTAGTTATATAAATTAAAAAAAAAAAAACTGGGCCTATCTTCCGCAAAAGTCGTAATTATTTGAATTATGGGTAACGGGTGTTACATGAAGATTGAAAGTAGAAGACATTTAATAGCACAAGCCAAGGGGAAGATTGTAAGGGAATAATTTGTGGCTTGTGTATTAAATCACCTATTGGCGGATTATTTTGAAGGCCTATGTGATAGAATAGGTGAAAATTAGCTGGGTTATTGTTGTATTGGGTCATTGGGCCATTTTAGACATGTTTGGGCTCAATTTAAAGAGTTTAAGGGGAGTTTAGTGGGCCATTAAAGTCAAATACGGGAATTGACTATTAATTAGGGTTTTTAGGTTATCTTGTTCTCCAAGTTGGAGAATCCCTATATAAGGGAAGCCCTCCCCTCATTATTGGTTGCTGATTTTGGGTGCTCTTGTACTTGGTGTTTCACGAAATTCTCCTTGAGAATTTCGTTGAAGGTGTTTTCAATCCAAGGTTGTCTATTCAAGTGATTCTCAATCGGTTTGTGTTTATTATTGTTTTTCATTGCTTATTTACTTTATTAATCGATTGTTCTTGAATCATCTAGTAACACCGGATTCCGCACGGTTGTTACTAGACATTGATATCGTGTGAGGGATTTTTCGGGACTTACACTTTGTTCTTACATGAAGTA
>JBCNJP010014854.1:0-10453 GCA_039602395.1 Deinandra increscens subsp. villosa | reverse complement strand
GTAACGTCCCTTCTAACAAAAGTGGGGGGGGGGGGGGGGGTGTTCTGGGTGTTAAGGACTTAGGTCCCATGCCCATTACACTTATCTATTTTTTTGGAATTGTGACATCTTAGCAAAAAAGCAAGCATAACCCATGCCTTTTGAAAAGACTAAGGAAAGCTTCATGCCTTTGTTTCGTGTGATCTCATCTACTCAATCAAACATTCTTTAATTTCGTTTTCTTTATTTGTTTGTTTGTTTTGAAGGGTAATATTTATGTCAAATACGGGGTTTGAATTCTCACCATTTAGAAAGGCAAAGTATTGTCCAAAACAAAAATATACCACTAGGCTAAAAACCCTTCCATCAAACACTCTTTGATTTCTTTTGCTTCATTTACATAATATTTTGGTCTCATCGCAGTGATGATGTAATAATAAGTTGAATTTAACCATCATTTCAACAAACAAATAAAAAATATATAATAACTGCATTTTTTAATTTAATTTCTAACTTTACTTGTAAAAGTTTTTAGATAGGGTTGAAAAAACAGTATGTCCTCCAATTTCTTTTCTTTTGCCACCCCCACTCCAAAAAAGCAAAAAGCTAATTAAGATGGTTGATTTTCTACTATGCAACAAGCTATGCTACACGCCCGATGACTATTTTTAATTGGGCTCATTACTCCATGAAAACTACTCAACGGGTTGATCTAGCCTAGAGGTGTTCAAACCGGCTTAGAGGAGAAACACGTTTCGATGCAACCGGTTTGATAAAGAATGAAACCGGAATCCAGGTGTGGAGATAGAGGTAGAGTGTGTCACGCATGAGAGAAAAAAAGGATAGTAGAAATGTAGTAGATGAGGAGAATGGTGTAAAAAAAGTAGTAGATTTTTTTTTATAAATAAGTAAGTTAAAATAAATAAAGAACCCAATTTAACTAAAATAAAACAACATTAAATTAAAAAAAGTTACAACGTTATTAAAAAAATACAACAGTCAATTAATTTTTTTTTCTTCCTAAAATGGACATTCCCAACCATATTGCACCGCTATCTTGCTTTTTTGTGCAAGTTTGGTTTGTAAATATGCCCTTCACAGAATGTCATGCGCATTTGCAAACGTTTCGACATATCAGTTGAATGTTCTTCTTCGAGTATCACCTTTTGTGTCTCCACATCACCATCACCGACCTTTCTCATGCGATTTCACGACCCTCTTCCCCTCTCGTTCCTTCATTTTTTCTCAGTTTTCACCTCTCTCGTCGTCTTGAAATCTTTCACAGACTCAACCAAACTCGCACTATTGCTTGAAGATGACTCAGATGATATTTTTCCTTTATGAATCGGTCATGTTGGTGTTGAGTCTTGGTTTAAGTCGGGTAAAGGAGGACCCTCGTTTGAGGTGGAAAAGTGTCCTGACTCTGACATCTTTGACCTTTTGGGTGACTCGTCAATCGCCCCACCTGCTCTCGAAACGGGCGACCATTTCAAATGGTCCCTCATCACTTCCCAAGCTTCGAGGTTGGTAAACCCCTTCTTCTCGTAGAGTTTTTTATACTCTCTCAATACGCTTTGCATCAAATCGTCGTCCAATGTACCATTTGGTTGTACATGTTTCTAAAAAAATATATAAAAAATTAAAGAAAAAAATATGAACTTAAGAAATAATTATCGTATGTATGTATCTTGATCCATTTCGAGTTAAGTTGGTGGATAGTTTGATGAGTCGTTCCACCAGTTTGTTGCTTGAAATGATCAAGCACTCGAATCCAAAAAGATTCGGACTTTTGTTGATTACTAACCACTCTATCTTCGGATATGTTAAGCCAAGCTTTTGCCAAACATGCTTCTTTCCGACCATTCCAAACCGTACGAGGGCCTCGGCTAGGGAATTTCTCTTTTCTTCGTTGAGTTTCGAGGACTATTTCATCATCATAATCCTCCAAGCTGACCAACTTTTCTTGTTCTTCTTCTTCCTTGTCATCGGAGGCTTCATCCTGACATTGTGGTTGACGAAATTAGGGGTTTTGATAACAGTTGGGTAGTTGATGTTGAAATGGGTTTGAGTCTAGTAACACAAAATGACTCAATGCCACTTGTATAGGCATGTTTGTACCTAATGGAGCCCGATAGTATGGACTCGGTTGTTAATATTAGTATGGGTTTGGGTTCAGCTATTGGTAGTGGAAAGGTTGGAATGGCATCAATTCGTTGAAAGAAACCCTTGGTCAATTTTCTTGCGGGTGGGTGTTTTTGTGGATCTAGACAGGATTTTAGGATCCATATTAGAGAGTTTGAGTGTAGAGATTGAGAGTTTGTAGAGAGAATGGGAGTAGAAAGTTTTGGGTGAAAAAATGAAATTTTGATTAAGGTATGTATTTATAGGGTAAAAAAATCATTTTTTTAATTTTCGACCGTTACAAACGGTCTATTTTATCAAAATGCATTCCCCCACCAATGGCTAGTAGAAGCCATAAGTTCAAGCCGTTGGATGAAACTGTGGGAATGGCGGCGATGTAGCCGTAAGGCGTGGGAGAGTCGTCTCACTAGTCGTGTGCCACCTCCCCCACCCAAAAAAGAGAAAAAAGAAAACTAATTGGACTAGATAAACCAATCCGGGCTTGGAACTGATTCCGATATCAATTTCCTTTTAACTTTTTTTGAAATTTATTTTAAAATAGTTTCAAATATAAGAGCAAATAATGTATACTATATTTTATTTATTTTTTAATTTTTAAAAGTTACAAAATCACAAAGTGCAATACCTTATAAAAATAATAGTTAGTAACTGGCTAACTGCATATGCTATCGTTTTTTTGTTGTTTTGTTTAGTAAAGTGAAGTAAATTATCTTTTTGGATCTTTTGAAAGGACGATTTTTATTTTTTTACCAGAGGGATTGACCCTCGCTAGTTCAAAAGATAAAATTGTTTTTATGCAACACTAAAATACCGCTAAACAGATCTTCAACCAAGCTCTCTTTCTTTATCTCGCATGCACCCGAATTCACAAAAAAAGAACCAAAGATGAAAACGCAGATACACAATATACAGTGATTCGGTCTAACTGACCTACATCCACTATGCAACTAGAGGTTTCCATTCCTTTGTGCTCTCAAAGCAAATTACATTGCCTAAGGGTAACCCATAAATATAGTTAGATTTAAATCCTATAATAATGTCACAGTCTAGTTGGTTAATTCTTTACCTACTATCTCGAAAGGTTCCTCATTCGAATCTCGTCATCCGTTATCATTATTTTTTTTAAGTTTGTTTAACAAATGTACTAGGGTTCCAAATTTGGAAACGTTAAAAAAACAACGGTGCAACGATCTAGCCTCCAGAACACTTTCACGCCTCTATGCCCTTTTTCCGATTGGCGCCTTAGGCCTCCCACCAGCCACCGACCCACCACTGTCCGTCGGCCACCGCACCACTCTTGCTGCCTCTCTCAGTCGCTCTCATTCTCAGCTCTCCGTGACTCTACCTCTCGCAGTCGCTCTTTACCTATTTCAGTCTCTCTGCGACTCTGTAATACAATGTTTTTAAAGATGAAAACTTGTAGGCAACAACTATAGGTAGCTTTTTTTATTCGTAAAACAATTGTATTTATATTATGTGTTTTTCTAATTTCTATTAACACTGTTTTCTTTATAATTATTGTATCGTATATTGGTATTGTTATTGTGTGATCAACCTTACCCAACGTGAACCAATTAAACCGAAAATTTTAACCTTTAGATGTTAGAATTCTAACTACCGAAAAAATAAACCCATTAAAAAAAATTCATCGGTCCGCCTATACAGAAGAATGATCTAGGGTTAACACGAAACGAGTTTAACCTAATTGGGCTAAAAGCCACAACAGCCAACCCAAAGGCCCTTTGAATCTTTGATACGTGTATGTACTACCTATAAGACAAGTAGTACAACTAAGAAAAGAAAAGAGTAAATTATGGATTTAGTCCCTGTGGTTTGCACGAATTTCGGGTTTAGTCCTTAGGTTTAATTTATTACGGATATGAGCTCAAACGTTTGCCAAACCGTATCGTATTTAGTCCCTAGCCTAACAGACGTTAAAAAAATCTGTTAAATTTTTTAAAATGACATTTTTACCCTCTAAATAAAAAACAAAAAAATAAATAAATAAAAACAATGAACTATGAACGGGCACTGTTTGGGATTCTATTTCGAAAATGACTTTTGGCTTTTGGAGGAGACAAAAAGTCAAAAATACCCCTCCAAAAGCTAATAAGTCACAACATTGTGGCTTTTTGCTGTTTTTGGAGGGGCATTTTTGACTTTTTGCCTCCTCCAAAAGCCGAAAGTCATTTTCAAATGGAATCCCAGAACATGCCCGAACTATGAACGATGAACTATGAACAATCTTTGATTTTGACTTGTAATTGAGTCAAACCTGAATCAAACTCGGAAATAGTCTTGAAATTAAAAACAAACTGAATGAGATCAGATTTGAGATGAAATGAGTTTGAGAGATCACAAATGAAGAATAGTAATTTGTATGAAAACGATGATGCGCAGAACAAATTTTTTATCCAGATCCAATATTTTATCAAATACATCGATGTAAATAATTGTTTCCACTCTCTCCAACATAGGAATAAACGGGTTTGGTGGTTTTCCGATTTCACCATCATTTTTATCCGTCGTTTGGGGTTTTTTTTCTTGGCTGAGCACGATCTATAAAGGTCGCTGGCAACGGTGGTATTTACCGATTTGGTTGGCCGTCGTTTACTGATTTGGCAGCGGTGATATTTACAGACTTGGCTGAGCACGAACTATGAAGGTTCTGATTTGGCTGACCGTTGTTTATGGGTTTTTCGGTTAGGGTTGATTGGTCGCCGGAGCCAGATCTGTGATCGGCGGAGGGAGGAGAGGAGTACCAGATCTGTGATGATTTGGTTTTATCTATATTAGTTTAGGTTTTTATTTTATTTTAGTATTTAGGTTTTTATGTAATTGATATTTAAAAATAAGGGTATAATGGTCCATTAACATTCATTTAACCGATTTTTTAACGTCTGTTAGGCTTAGGGACTAAATCTGATACGATTTGACAAACGTTTAGGACTATATCCGTAATATATAAAACATAAGGACTAAACCCGAAATTCGTGCAAACCACAGGGACTAAATCCGTAATTTACTCAAAAGAAAAGCACAAGCATTAATTAACTGCATTAAAAAAAAAGAACTAAAAGAAATAGCTTAAACATCTGGATGGTGGTGACGTGGGATGTGGTTTTTTATTTTTTTTATTTTCATGCATTCTCAACCACCATCCATCAAAGGCTCCAAATGACCCGCTCGTACTTTATGGGTGTTCCAACCCATCTGTTTCAAATAAACCGAAAAGCAATCGCTAAAGTACCCATCCGTTAGAATTGAATTGAACTTAACGGCTAACTTGTTTAAACCCGTAGCAGGTCGCCACGTCTGATTGGATATCCGTGGCTTCAGAATCCAGTAGAGAACCCGGTACATATCAAGTACACTAAAATATACTCATAACGAGTGACGGGTAAAATCAGGTATAACCCAGCTGTGGTCAAACCCGGGTGTTGACCGGGTAAGGGTCTGGTGTTTTTTTCTGGTCCAGGCCCGGTTTGTTTTATAAAAAAAAAAATTGCACCTCTAATTTAACACCTCTAAATTAGGTAATACGAAATGGAAAAATGAATAAATTTTGCAGCCCTGTTCAAGGCCCAGCCTTTGATTGGGCCGAGTTATAATCCAGCTTTATGAGGGCTGGGAATTTAATCCAACCATTGGGCTTTAAAATTTGGGGTTTACTAGTAGAATCTATTTATGGTCTTCATCATGAACCCGTTGATAACCACCCACAAGAATGTACGAAGTCAACCGGAAATGTAAAAGTGAAACATAAAAGGACTTAAAAATTATTAAATTATTAGTTTTTTAAAAAGTCAATAAGCAGTTTGGATAAGCAATTACAAACAAGCCCTAACTTTTTCAACAATTTAATAGATCTTCTGTAACAACCTTAAAATAGTCCAAAACTAGCTTCAATACAACGTGAAACTCTGGATGAACACGACAACAACTGTAAAAACTGAAGTTGAGTGTGAGAGGGTGTTTGGGATCTACGATTTTCAAATATATTTGATGTAAAAATGATGAAGCGAAAGTCAAAATATCACATATCAATTAAATGAATTAATGAAGGATGCAATCATTTGTTTGAGTGTGAGAGCATACTATACTTTGTTGAATCATGGTGAGCCATTTGCTTGAGTTATTTTAAATCTTTAGTGGAGCCAATATTAAATAAATTATTTTATATATACAAAAAGACTTAAAGACCTCAGATCGTCATTGTGATGATCTGATTCCAGAAAATACAAAGAAACCCTAGTTTATTATTATAAAATGAAAATTGAATGTGTCGTTTTATCATATATGTTCCAGCCCATCGGTAGCCCCTCAATATATGCGTGAAGTCAATCCCATGTCCAACCCATCAGCAACAAAAGCAACAGCCCAAATAATATGCAAAATGACACAAACATAAAACACAAAAATTACAAGTTAGAAAGAATAATCAGAAGATAAAAACTTGAAGTTTGAATCAACCATATTATAGTTTTAACAGTTACATTCTCGAGTGGAGCACTTGTAGCCCACATTTGACCTGTGTTGGTTGCATTTTTAGACATCTTAATCACATTTTTAACATATAGTTTAATTGCACTTACGCTTTTGTTTCATTTGTAGCATAGTTTTCGTATATATGTGTTTTTGTGGAATGGAATCTACTATGGAGAGTTTTTATTGTTTTTTAGATGCCGAGCGGTAGTGAGGGATTTGTGATGCTTATAAAAAAATCTGGACAAGAAGATCAACGCACTTTTAAATATAAGTCTGGTGGGTTGCAAAAGTATCACGAATATTCAAGTGGGCTGCTGCTAATTAAATTTAGACTCATTTTGATGAGCTGCAATGGAAAAAAACAAAACAAAAACAACTTAATAAATAAAAGAAAGAGAAATCTCGATGGTCGCTGATAGAAGAAAAGGGGAATTGCATCTTTGAAATACAAAAGTAAAAAAGAAAAAAAAAAGGACATCTTTTGGCCGCGGGGAACTGACGGACACAAGAAAAAAAGGGGAAAACAACTTGGACTTCGGAGTTTTTTTGGTTCTTTTGAAGATTCTGATTTGATTTACAGCTTTGTACGTTTGGATTTTTATTTTTCTTTCATTTAAGTCAATTGATTCAGTCTTATGCCTCGCTAATCAACTCTTAATTTGGATCTTACGGTTTGATTTCGTTGGTCTGATTCAAAGCTTATGTAAAATGGGTATGGGTGAATGGGTATGGGTATGGGTATGAGATTCGACTTTTGAATAGTTTGTTTGTGTGTGTCTTGATCTTAAAATCCAAAATCTTTTTCCGGTGTAAATTAGTTTTGTTAATAGAATTGGCCACTTTATGGATTTAGTTAGCCTAATATAGTTCATCACGTTGTAAAACATAAAACGATTTTAATCTTGGTAAAAACAACAAATAATGGGTTGAGTTTGTCTATGAGTTCAATCTTCTTATAGAAACACATAATCTAGTTGTTCACACCCAACAACATGTGTGTTTGGTTATAATCGATTCTTCTAACATCGGAACCCGCACACTAAGATCAGAATAGATCGAGCTTAGAATAGAGGGTTGACTCTAGTCAACGAACGACGTTTGGTTAGATATTAGATGGAGTGGATCTCAAAACGACTCGACGTCTAGAAATGATACAAGTCGTTTATAAAAAGGATCATTACACTGCAATCGTTGATGATCATAAGCCGAATCAAACCAGAAAATTTTCCTTGTATAGAAATTAATTTTCTAACATTTGAATTTCCTCCCCAATTTAGTAATTTTTGTAATTGAAAATCCAAAAAAAATTAATAATTCAAAATCTTTATTTGCCTTCGCGTTTAAGTTTTAACCCCACCCCCTTCCCCCGGTAACAACCGTAATTTATTTGCACTAATTTTTTTTTGGTATATTAAGTTAATATATACCTAATGACAAAGACCCGACTTCTAACCCTACTTCTATTCATACTACTCTAGAGTGTCAAGTGGGGTCATATTTTATTACTTTATTTACTAGATTTGATGGTCATCTCGTGCCATACCTTATGACAATCCCATCTCATGGCACCTAACCTATTTGGACCTCACGAACCAATTTAAAAACATAAAAGTGGTTGTTAATGGGCTCGGGGCGATGCCATTGTGCACTATCAAATGATCACATTACGCCCATCACCCGCTCATGTGGGTGGGAGTTAGGGTGCGACCCCATAGGGTTCACACTCGGGTCGCCTATTAAGCAATGCTCCTTATAAAACATAGTTGCATCTCATCACAAATGGAAGATAATATTTCACCTTTTTCTCTCAATTTTTCAAACCTCCAAACACACACTTGAATATCAATTTTTAATTCATCTTAACTTCGTTTTGTACGTGGTTTGGTTCGCTCTCGCTAGAAAGCTCGCGTATAATACAACAGAAACTTAGTAAATAACAGTTATAGTAAAAATGGTTACATATATAGTTATCTTCCTATAAATTTGATGAAAACTGATTTTTAGTTATTGAAAAAAAAATTAAATTTTATTAATCCTAACTTACACAATTAACATACAAGTCTGTTATTTTGTTCGTTTATGGTAGTTATTAGGCAAATATTCCGATCCAAGCAAAGTTGGAGTTTATGGACCACCACTTTATGTGGAATGCATGAGTAATGGTGGCCGGTCATATATACTACCACTATAGATGACACTAAGGAGTAAGCACTCTAAAAAAATGCATCCAAAGAATTATAAAAATATAGATATTTACGAAATAGTTTTAAAACTATATATAGAATGCTAAGACATTAAAGTTTTTATGGGTAATGGCTTCACGCACGAAGCGAGGGTGGGTAGTGACCATGGGCGAAGGTTAGAAGCATTGACGAAGCTTCACCGAAAAATTCGCGGAGGTGAAAAGTCACGAATCCTAATCTCGAGGGGGGAGGGGGCAGTTCTCAATATATAAAAAAATTTTAAAATCGCAAGAATTAGTACCTTGGCCCAAAAAAGGGGGGGGGGGGGCCCTCGGTTTTTTCGTCCAGAAGTATCTATTTTTCGTAATTTTATGTACAAAAAGTTATATGTATTGCGTATCGCCCCTCGCATGTATTGAGTATCGCCCCCTCAGTAGAATTTTTGAGCCCTGCCCCCTCGGGATTTTCTTTCAAACTTCGCCATTGGTAGTGACAATGGCGATGTGGACTATTGCGGGGGATTGAAAACACAAACCGAAGCGATTTGTGAGAAAAATCGAAGGTGATAATTTTTTACATGGACTTGTTAACACGATACGAATTTAAATATGTTTGGGTTTAAGTTATGCATGAAAGAATCTTTGAATAACCAAAAATTCGCTTGAAAAGCCACTTCTGCAAGATGCTCTATTGTTTCCATAGAAATACATTTGCTCAATTGATCGTAAGTGAGAAGATTGGTTACGGAGAAAGAGGATAGGTCACACAATTATTACAAGATTAAAATCGTGTCTAAATAGGTTTCACCTCATTTAACATGTTTATGACAAGATTAAACACGTTTATAGTTTTAATAAATTTTAAAAAATTGAAGTATATAAAACAAGTTAAAATCCTAGTGTACTTTGAGATTTTCACATTAACCTTTCAGATCCTGCCGCCATTGATCGTAAGTGAGAAGATTGGTTACGGAGAAAGAGGATAGGTCACACAATTATTACAAGATTAAAATCGTGTCTAAATAGGTTTCACCTCATTTAACATGTTTATGACAAGATTAAACACGTTTATAGTTTTAATAAATTTTAAAAAATTGAAGTATATAAAACAAGTTAAAATCCTAGTGTACTTTGAGATTTTCACATTAACCTTTCAGATCCTGCCGCCTTATCGACTTTAACACCTTGGATTCTCCAAATCCCTCTATTTTCTATTCTTTAATTTTAATATGGTTTTCATCCTTAGGATATTAATCATGTTTAAAAAGATCGTGTTGTGTAACACGTTTATAAACAGGTCCGTGTTCATTTTTGAAAAAAAATGACACGATTAGTTAATCATTTCGTGTTTAGTCCTCTGTTATTCGTGTCGTGTCTGACCCATGTAACGTTTAGACCTGTTTTTCTAGCTCTAAAAAAATCCACCGCACAAAGAAGTGGAAAGTGGAGAAGGTTGGAACGTAGGGCTGACTTGGCGGTGCAGTAAAGGGCGCGATGGACCGGTGGTGGCGAGTCACATGGAGTGGCTCACCAATGAAGAATTATTCAGGATATCTAATGCTATCTATTTGGAGTCAAACATGGAAAGATGGCATAAAGATTGCAAGCCTTTAATTATTTTGGCCTACCACCAACAAGCTTAACATGACCACTACCTTCAAT
>JBCNJP010014853.1:0-10455 GCA_039602395.1 Deinandra increscens subsp. villosa | reverse complement strand
TATTAGTCATATAGTTTAGCTTAAGGGTTATGTGTGTAATTCTTGTATTTTACCTATACCTCTCTGTAACTATAGATCCTATATATTCATGTGAATCCTCTAATTGAGGATCATTTCAAATCCAAATCAATCTTATCCAAATATCACTATGGTATCATACTGTCACACCCCAACCGACGGCGGAAACGTCGGGGCATGATTAGATTGCCCATAAGCTCATGACAACTAATTTAGTGACAATAGTTAAATAACGAATTTCATTGATAACATTGAAAGATAAAACAATACACCACATATTGATAACAAATACAATTTATTTATTAGACTAGGTCCAAAAGCCCTATGTGATAGCATCTTGAAACATCAACATCATAGCCTGCAACATGTATAAAATAAAAAGGGTCAACTATAAATAGTTGGTGAGTAACCACAAGTTTGATACATAACATATATTTGAAAAACATGCGTTACGTGTCATATGATAGAATAAGTGAAATATAACATGCTAGAAGATATTGACAACATGAAAAACTAGGCATAACCAAAATTGCTGGTATAAAATGACAACATGAAATACTAGGCATAAACAAACCTCACTGACATATGAAAGTTTCCCTAACCCGCAGGTTAGACTATATGAAATAATGAAATAGGCTCCAAACACCCAACGCCGAACCGGTCAAGTTGAGTGGGTTGTCAACCGATAGATCTACCTTTGTTACCCCAGGCCTTACGTTAATGTTTATGCCAAATGAAAGACATGACAGACATGACAACCATGACATACTTGACATCCAATGATAAACATGAAAACCTTTGATAAACATGAAAGCCTTTGAAAATCACATATTGATAAATCATGCTAGAAGTCACATAACACATAATTCACACATAGATCACATACGCATGGTAAATGATAAACTTGAAAGACAACACTTTGAAATAGGATACATGTTGCAACCCCAAAAATGAGAAAATGAGAAAAGGGGCAAGGATTACTCACATGGATTAGAAGTTAAGTCCACGAAGCGAAAAGTGAAGGTGAAATGATTAGTCCCGAAGATTCATCCTAAAAGAATAGGAAGGGACGACATGAATATTGGAATGTGGGATTCTAAGCACTTATGCATTTGGGGAATGGGTTTTAATATTATAAATTGAAGTTTGAAAACATGTTAACTTTTAAGAGGAACGATACCTTAAACGTTACCAGACATGCTTTGGCCTAATAGGTTATTCCACTCTCATCGGGGCATCCCAGGTAAGCATCCAGGTCCGACTATGGGATTTATGCGAACACTTATCCTTTGACAGAGACCCCAACTACCGGTGTTTTCACCCTTCCAGTTACTACATGTCATTCGCGTCTCAAGTATCATCACTAAATATGTTGTTAAACAAAGATCGATTTCTAAGTTATTTGAAATTCTTAAAAATGAGTTTATGTTCTCAACCTGAATTACATATTAGAATGATTAAGAATTAGTTTAATTGCTGATATGTGAAAAACAAGCCTTAATCCCCAATTTGTTCATGCATAAAAACGTTGAGTTTTGGATTAGAAGAATATAGATGAAATTGGACATGATAGTTTAGACTCGTTGGGCCTAGCGAGCCTCTACAAGGCTACAACAAGCCCAAAACGGCCTGAGCAAGGCAACACGTCCTAATGACGTGCCTTTGCAAAGCTAGGCCGTCCAAAGGACAAGCCTTAGCAATGCTAGGCGTTCTAAGAACGAGCCTTAGCAAGGCTACCTAAACGAGCCTAAAGCACCTAACTAAGAACCTAAACTAAACTAATTAATTAAGCTAATAAAGCAATAAATAAACGAATAACGAAAGAAAGAAAAGAAAGGAAACAAAAAAAGAAAAAGAAGAAGAATTACCTCAAAGAAGCTTTTCGAACGGGACGAGCTTGAAGGGCAGCACCTCCTCGACGAAAGCATAAAAAAAACACTAAGCACGACACCCAAAGAGGTATTGTAGTTGTGGAACCACCAAAACTTGGTTTTTCCACTTGTTTATACTCAAACTAGGAGTTGCAAGCTATTAGGGATCAAAGGAGGGTATTTATAGGTGTGAAATGAAGGAAAAAATAGTATAATGGGCGATGTGGGATGAGTTTAGAAGGAAAATCGCGTCTTTGCAATCAACAATAACACCAAACTTGTTTTCGCGATTCCCGCTTCGTTATAACTCGGTTTTGCGCACGGTTTTCGCCCACGTTCACCATTTTCAGAGTACTATCATATGGAAGAGAGTAATCTACCATTTATGGTGTTGAGAATTGGGCTTAAACCTTGGATCTTGATGTGGGTCGAGTTTTCGGGTTTTTAAAAAATACGGATGTTACACATACGCCTTGGTTTTCCCCTCCCATTAAACCTGCATCCCTTCGATTCCTCTCCCTTCCCCCTTCATCTTCGTCTGCCCCATCTCCCTTCCTTTCCTCCATGGCAACTTCTTCCGAGTCCTCCATGTCTATGTCAGCCCTCCTTCACTCCCTGAAAATCCCGCTATCCTCCACTAACTTCCTTCTATGGAAGAACCAAATCATGCCATTGCTGCTGGAAAAAGGCCTCGTCGGCCATGTTGATGGCACCGATCCAGCCCCTCCGGAGAACATCACCACCGATGGTACGTCTGCCATCAATCCTCGGTTTACTGCCTGGAAGGATGCCGATCGGCATGCGGTGATCATCATCAACTCCTCTCTCTCTGAAGAGGCTGTGTCGGTGACGGTGGGTCTCACCACCGCGCGTGATATTTGGAAGGCTCTTGAAGCCGAATACTGCAATGCATCGGTCGAGAGGGTTCATAATCTCACGGACCAGTTGCGATCACTTGTTGAAAGGGACTGATTCTGTGACGGATTTCGGCCGGAAGTTCAAAGCCCTGTCCGATCAATTAGCGGCTATTGGTCACCCCGTCGATGAGACAAACAAACTTTACTGGTTCACTGCTGGTCTCGGTGCGCAATACATCAGTTTTACCTCCATTGTCAGGGCTGCTCGTCCACCTCCCTCGTTTCCGGATCTTGTTGCGCAGGCTGTCAGTCATGAAGTCCTGCTTCGAGATCTGCAGGGACAAGCCACTCCCCCTGCTGCCTTCGTGGCTACCTCTTCCCGCTCCTCTCGTCGTGGTGGTAATTGGCGTGGCCAGAATCGTGGCTATCGGAATTATCGAGGAGGCCGGAACAATCGTGGTGGACGACATTTCCATGGTCATCGCAACAACAACAGGAACCAAACCACAACTTCTGATCCGTGCCAATTATGTGGCTTGCATGGTCATGGCTGCTAATGCGTGTCCGACTCATGTCTCGTACCCCGCCACTGAAGCCCATGTTGTTCAAAGTCAGATCAACCCAAATAATGCGAGTTGGTACGTCGACTCCGGCGCTACCGATCATATGACTCACTCTGCTGGTAATTTATCTGATTTTATTGCCTATAAAGGCCATGCTAAAGTTACCTTTGGTGATGGCAAATCCTTGCCCATATCTCATAAAGGACAGAAAACTATTGCCAAAAACATCCACCTAAACAATGTCTTGGTGGTACCTCAAATCACCAAAAATCTTCTTTCTGTCAATAAATTAACTATGGACAATAATGTTGATGTGCTATTTTCTCAACCGAATTTCTATGTTCAGGATCGGGGAACGAAGCGGGTCCTAGCTCAAGGTCGATGTGAGAACGGGCTCTATGTGTTGAATCAAGATCATCAAGCTTTAAGTGCGGTCTCTAAGTCTAAGAATAAAGCATCATATGAATTGTGGCATAGCCGTCTAGGTCATGTGTCAAATGATGTTATTAAGATATTAAATAAAACGGGACTTGTGCATGTCACTTCCATTTTGCCCAAACCAATTGTTTGCTCTTCTTGTCAAATGGCTAAAGCCCACAAACTACCCTTTGACACAAATGAAAAACGTGCTCATTTTCCTCTTGACTTGGTCCATTGTGACTTATGGGGACCATCCCCAATCACCTCACATGAAGGTTATCGGTACTATGTTGCCTTTGTGGATGATTTTTCAAGGTTTACATGGCTATACCCATTGCAAACGAAAGCCATGTTCTCACATATCTTACCTATCTTCATTACGTTTGTTCAAACTCAATTTTCAAGAAAGATCAAGGTCTTCCAAAGTGATGGAGGCACGGAGTTTGTCAACAATCGAGTTAAAAAGATTTTTGAAGAAAATGGCACGTTCCATAGACTCTCGTGTCCATATACTCCTCAACAAAACGGACGTGTTGAACGAAAACATCGTCACATTATTGAAACGGGACTTGCCATGATGTTTAACGCTAAAATACCCTCCTCATATTGGGTGGAAGCATTTAGCTCCGCGGTTTACATTATTAATCGGCTCCCGTCTAAAAGTCTTGAAGACAAGTCCCCATTCGAGCATTTGTTTGGCCAAACCCCAAACTATAAAAACTTTCGCACCTTTGGGTGCCGGGTGTTCCCGTATCTTCGTAACTACACGGAACATAAGTTGGCACCTCGCTCCTTACCATGCATCTTTATAGGCTATGCCACCCAATACAAAGGATTCCGATGTCTTGAACCGGTGTCACAACGCGTGTATATCACACGCCATGCCACATTTGATGAATCATATTTTCCATTTATTGAAGAATCTAGCTCCTCAAAATTATGCTAATCTTGAGCTTACATCTTTTGTTGAAAACTGTTGGACAGGTTCCAGCTTCTCACCAAACTAAAGAGGACTGCGGCCCTCAAAACACACCACCATGTGGCCCAACTTCTCCAACAAAAGATTCAGCCCACTGTGGCCTATGTCTCGATGATCCAGATGGGCCTCCAGTCCAGCCCACTAACACTGGGCTAGCCGCTGATGCTCCAAACAAGCCTCCTGCCAATCCATCGGACGAACCTGTTGCGCCTCCGTCCACACGGCAACATCCGGCTACGGCACCGACACCGGCACCAATTCCGCCCCCACCTCCGCCACCTACGGGTCATCACATGACAACTCGAGCCAAAGCCGGAATTTTTAAACCCGTTCACAAACCCGACTTTGTTCACACACTTCATCATAGCCTCTATGCTGACCCTCTTTCGCTAACTCAGACCCAACAAGCTTCAAAATTGCGGCTAGACAACCTCATTGGGTGACGGCTATGCGGAAAGAAATTAGTGCGCTTCATCAAAACAGGACATGGACGCTTGTTCCTCGTCCTACAAATACAAATATTGTTGGCTCGAAATGGTTATTCCGTACTAAATACCTTGCAGATGGCACGATTGAACGGCATAAGGCTCGCCTTGTCGCTCAAGGGTTTACTCAAGTCCCCGGTCTTGACTACTCGCACACGTTTAGCCCGGTTGTTAAAGCAGCTACAATTCGCATTGTGTTAACCTTAGCCATCATCAATGGGTGGAAACTCCACCAACTGGATGTTAATAACGCATTTTTGCATGGTGAGCTTAAAGAACAAGTTTATATGGAGCAACCGCCTGGGTTCAGTGATCCGAAGTTTCCAAACCACGTTTGTCGTCTCAACAAAGCCCTTTATGGCTTAAAACAAGCACCTCGGGCATGGTTTCAACGTCTCAGCACGTTTCTTGTTAAAAATGGCTTTTCTTGCAGTCGGGCTGACCCGTCGTTATTTATATTTAAAAAGGAGTCATGCCTCATATATTTATTAGCATATGTGGACGACTTAATCATCACCGGCAATAAGGAAGATATTATATCTTCCTTCATCTCCACCATCAACTCTGAATTTGCTACAAAAGACCTGGGCGAACTAAGTTACTTTCTTGGTCTTGAAGTAACTCACTCTCGCGGTGAACTATTTCTCAGTCAATCAAAATATGCCAGGGACATATTAGAACGTGCAAAGATGCTTCACGCCAAACCAATGGCCACTCCTCTCGCTACTAATATTAACTTTCACCTCCTCTGGCGAGCCATTTGAGTGATCCCACATTGTACAGATCATTAGTTGGAGCTCTTCAATACTTGACTATAACTCGTCCAGACATCTCCTATGCTGTGAATCAAGTGAGCCAGTTCTTACAGAATCCCACAACGGCCCACTATCAACATGTCAAACGCATACTTCGTTATATCAAAGGCACAATTGACTTTGGCCTCACGTTCCGTCGTGCCTCCTCGTCAAACATACTTGGTTACTCGGATGCTGACTGGGCACGTTGCATTGAAACACGAAGATCCACTTATGGGTATTCCATCTTTCTTGGTGGCAATCTTGTGTCATGGAGTGCCAAGAAACAGCCTAGTGTCGCACGTTCCAGTTGTGAATCTGAATATCGGGCCATGACAAACACTGCAGCTGAAATTGTTTGGGTCACTCACCTCCTGAGAGAAATGCATGCTCTCCCTCCAGATCGACCCACGTTGCTTTGTGATAATCAAAGTGCCATATTCTTAAGTCAAAATCCCGTATCTCATAAACGTGCAAAACATATTGACATTGATTACCACTTCATTCGGGAACTGGTTGCCTCTGGTAAGTTACACACTCAGTTTGTTCCTACAAAGCTCCAGGTGGCTGACATCTTCACAAAAAGTCTTCCAAGACCTCAGTTCGAGCTATTCAGACATATGCTTCGTCTTGGGTCACCACCATCTCGCTTGAGGGGGGATATTAGTCATAAAAATAATTTAGTTTAGCTTAAGGGTTATGATGTGTAATTCTATGTATTTTACTTGTACCTCTCTGTAACTATACCATTCTATATATTCACGTGATATCCTCTAATTGAGGATCATTTCAAATCCAAATCAATCTTCTCCATATATCATTATAGATTCAGAGTTTTTCTCATTTATGATGGATTTTCTCTTGATGGTGGTCTTTGAGTCCTTGAAGAATGGAGGTGATCGGGTGGTGTCAGTGACCTATCACTGATACAAATTTGTCGTTAAAAACAAATTAATATTTATCCTTGACAGGTTTTCTTAAGTAAAGCTTCATGATACAAGAGCATCGGGTTTAATCGGACTCGGACTCAGAATCGAAGTCAAGATTGACCCATGCCAACCCTACTATCACAAAAAGCTCAAAAGGAGGATGTGATTAAGCTAGTTAGATCAAAGTGGAGGTTGAGTTATTTAAAGTATTGATTCGAATTTGAATATTTCTTAGTTATCTACTTGATTGTTTTCTACATTTTTATTATTTTTTGTGTTCGTCTTTGAGTTGAGTTTATCCTTTTAGAACTAAATATAAATACCATTTTTGTTTTTTTGAATGATATGTTTGAGCTTAGCAACATTGCCTCTTCATATACACATCTCTAATTTTAGAGGAAACCCGATTATTTACGGGAAAACCCCTGTCTCCAGCCCGAGAAGCATTTACTCACACCCGAATTTGAACCCAAGACCTCAAGGTCTTAAGTTTTCCCAAATATAAATACTTTGAATTAGGATTCCTTTCATGGATTTTTATTTATTGAATTCAAATCATAAAAACTTTGTTCTTGAATCATTTGGTTTCTTTTGAGATGTGTGATTGTCAATTGCTTATTGAATCATTTAATTGTTTAATGAATATGTATTGTTTGATATTAGAGCTTTTTGTTCTCAATTAGTCAGCGAAGGTGAATACTTGCTTGCTCATTGAATCGCTGATAAAGGCAACGACATGAGTGTTTTCTTCTATTCACGTGCTGGTAGAGAATGATCAACTTTCAACTCGCGTAAATGTGGACAGAGACGGAGGCAGCAGTGGAGTTTGTCCCAACCCCCGGGATCTTAAGATCAAAAGACTCTGACAACGAGTTCATGATCTTGAGATGCAACAAAATATAAAATGACTCTGACAATGAGCCCATGATCTGAAATTCGAGTCGAGCGTCATAGTTGGAGACGGAGGCGGTGAAGGAGCAACATTTCCTCGGTTTTCATCCACCTGGGTTATCTGAATAATCTATCCAGAGGCTGTGTCGAAAGACAAACCAAGTTTGAAGAAGATAGGATGCACCGATAAAACGAGTATTTTCGAGCGCTAACAAGATATTAACGAAGTTCACATTCGAGAAGAGGAAAAAAACAATGATGATCCATCAATGATTTCTCTAGGTATTTTTAATGAATTTAGGAAGGTTCATATAGTGGTTGATGATTTAAGTGGAAGTAATTTGCAACATCCACGTGGATGGGATCAGTTAAAGCTTGAGATTCGGTGGTTTAGAAATTTAAATCGAATTTAGCAAATTGTAAGGTGACTTTTCTTTCTATAGGCAGAAGGACGACTCTGATCTCGACGGTTTTAGGTTCGGTATCTACCTATTACTTTTCTCTTTTCTTGATTTCGAAAAATATTGATTCCATTCTTGAAAGATTAAGGGCTAAATTCTTTTGGGGCAGTGGCTGAAAACTTGTGAAAAATTCACTGGTTCAAATGGGATATTATTCTTGGTAACAAAGACAAGGGTGGTTTGGGTATTGGAAGCTTGGTGGCTTTAAATCATGCCCTTTTATTGAAGTGGAGATGGCGGTTCTTAAATTGCAAAGACCTCTTTTGGGTGAAAATCATTGAGTCTATTTATTTTGGGGATGCTTTTAATAAGGAGATTGCGGGTAAAGGTAATGGGGTGTGGAACAAGATTGTTAAAGTTGCCCATAATTTGCATGAAAAAAACTTGGTTCCTCTCAATGATATGAAGAAGGTTGTGGGGAGGGGTGATACTACTTTCTTTTGGAAGGATACTTGGGGTTCGATGAGGAACTACTTTATATCAAATTCCCAAGACTTTTTGCGCTTGATAATTGTTTTGGTCAAAAACTGCCTAAGCAATTAGTTGATCAAATTTCGTAAGTGAGGTAGCGTGTTTGAGGTAAATAAAGCTGAAAATGTAAGTTTGGAGATTAACACGAGGATGTAACGAGGGAAAATCCAAGTATCCTTGAGTATCCTCAAGGAGCCTGGCAAAAAACCTCGGGGGCCGGTTCAAAGTACCTGCCTCCTAAAACTTTTATATGAAAGAATGTTTAGTACAAAGAATGAGCTCGTATTCTAAGTGTTGCAGAGAATTGTAATCGTAAAAGAGGTGTGTGTGTGTGTGCAAGCCTAGAGCTCGAATTAAATACGGATTACATCATAACAAATTGTCCTAAAAAGTAGCAACTAAGTCCACGTTTTCTTGGTAACCGTTGAAGTCCATCCAGTCCACGTTTTCCTCAGCTGACCGGGTCTTTAGGACACGTGAGTAATACTCGAGTCAACCTGTGAATAACGAACAAAGAGAGAAAAAAGCAATCGTTAGTTGATAAACATAATTCAGGATCTTTACCGTGAAATGCTCATGAGCTGATGCGAGCTGCTCAATGTCTCCTGAATTCTAGTACCAACAATTGCCCCCAAATTTTTGGCGGATGGCGCATGCAAGCCAGGTGTCAAAAATTTGAATTCTAGCCTTATCGCTAAGTAACGGAGATTTGACAGATTTAGTTGGTGCAACTTCCCAGGCGAAGTTCCCGTTGAGTTTTCTTTTATAACCCCATTTCTTCTTTCATTATTCCACACAATTTTCTACTCGGCGAAAACCCCAGAGCTTCTCCCATCTTCTCCAGGTTAGTTTCTCCTTTCTTCCTTTTCCTCTTCTCTTCCGATAATGGGAAAAAAGCTGCCACGATCACCGGCCACGGTCTCCGACCAAGTGGCCGACGATTTTACCGACCAGGGTTTGCTTCCGGCCACGGCGGAGGAAACCTGCAACTTTGACGATCGCAAGATCGCAATGCTGCAGCGATCTTCATGTTTCCCCGCCGGAACTGAGTTTCGCCCTTTTGACCCGTCACTGAAAGCCGACCATATTTCCGATGATTGGGTCTGTTTTCTTCACTACCCTTTCATGTTGGGGATGACATTTCCTTTCCCGGACCTGGTCGCCGATTTCTTTTCTATTACCAACCTTGCCTACTCCCAAGTGATGCCCATGGTGTGGCGAATCCTTTTCTGTCTTCATCATCTGAACCAAACCCGCAACTTAAACATTGGGGTCGCCGAGATTTGCAAAGTGTACCGGCTGGCCACCCATGGCAACAGCAGGTTCGTCTTGAAGATTAGAACCGGAGAAGCTCAGATGATCCCTAGGACTTCTCACAACGACCACGATTGGAAGCGTCAATTTTTCTTTGTGAAACGAAGTAGCCTTGTTGGTTGTGAGAACCTTCCTACCCAGTGGGTCATTAAGGGTAGGAAGAGTTTTAGTAACATTCTAATCCCGTATACTCTTCCATTGCATGTAACTGATATGATTGTGTTTCTGTCTTTGCAGCGCCCAAGTTTGAAGCTTTGATAAAACCAACCCGTGAATCCTCCAAGAAGCTCAAGGATCTTTTCAGCATCCCAGCAGCAGAAAGGAGCTGCCAGCCCGAGGACGTTTCAAGTGCCAGAAGCATTTCCCAGCAATCTCTTAGCCCTTCAAGAACCATGTCAACAG
>JBCNJP010014852.1:0-10456 GCA_039602395.1 Deinandra increscens subsp. villosa | reverse complement strand
TAACCTGAGTACTCTGTGTTTCTCTCTGTAAACAAGCTGTGATCTATATACGGAAGTTTATTTACCTTGTGTGCTTGAATCCGAACGTAATAATGCACTAGCTTGATCCGTATTGTGTTTTACAAGTCACTTGTAAAACACAATACGGATCAAGCTAGTGCATTATTACGTTTGGATTCAAGCACACAAGGTAAATAAACTTCCGTATATAGATCACAGCTTGTTTACAGAGAGAAACACAGAGTACTCAGGTTACACCTTGAAAACACACACTTAAGAACGCTCAAACCTTACTCACACTCTCTGAATCAAACTGAAAACTATGTACAGGGACTGATCTGGCGGACCAACTTACTAGCGTATCAAGTGGTCCGGCGTACCACTTGATCCGCCACTGATCCGCTGGATCTTACAAAACATAAACACATAACTTTACATACTCAAACCAACAAGACCTAGCACTAGACAACATAAAATGCTCTAACAAACTCCCCCTTGTCTTGTGCTAGTCTTCAGAAGCTCTTGACTCTGTCTTCTTCCAATCCCGTCTTCGATTATTACCAGCATGAATTCCACCATCAAAACAAACCTTTATCACCTTCTGAAATTGCATTGCTTGATCAGAACATTCAGGCTTGTAGAGGATCTTGTTAAAGTGAAGCTTTTCAACATCATTCTTTGACAAATTTATTAATGACATCGGATCATAAATTCTCACAACCTTGTTGTCTTCTTTAATCACAATAACAACTTCTCCAGTCACTTCATCATAATACCACCACCTCAATGTTTTGATGAAGTCCTGTTCCAGCCTTTTCAAAGGTATCTTCTTTAACTGAATCGGCTTCTTATATTTCAGAATTACCCTTGGTCTGCCTGTAATAGGATGAATCTCTGTCGGATGTTCAGAATAGGTTGGTCTTTGAGGAGTCAAAAACCTGAACCTTCCTTGACATTCTTCGATTAACTTTTCTTTGAACACAGCAGCCAAAACATTTTCTCCAGGATTCAAAAAATGACTTCTCGACAAATCCCTCACATCACATACAGGTAATGTGTTGAACCTGGAAGCATTCCTTAGATATACAATCCCAAACTCCCTTTTTATAGCATAACAGTTAAGCTCAGAATCAAACATCCAACTGATAATTTTTCCAGAAGCTTGTCTTCCTTTTCTATCAAAGGATCTCTTCTGATCAACAGTCGTCTTTGAAGTTTGTTTAACTTGAACTGGAAATTTCTTAGCTCTTTGTTCTGTTAACCAGGCTTCAAATAATAACTTCTTTTCCTCCTCTTCAGACATATTCACATTCTCAGATACTTCAGGTTGTTCTGATGATTTCTCTGTTTCAGCCTTATCCTTACTGTCTTTTCCAAAGAAATTAAAACCTTCAGAATCATCATTATCAGCAAAATTTCCATACATTGTTGGATCATCAGGATATTCTTCTGCTGTCACGTCTTCTACCTCCACATGCTCATCTTCAAAAACTACCTCTTCTTCTGAATTATCTTCTTGATATGGCTCAGCAACCGGCACATTTTCCACATCATCCACATTTAAAGCAAAAATAGCTGCCAGCTGCTCTTTTGTGAAAGGGTTAACCAACTCTCCCTCTTTCATCTGAACCCTAGATATCGGAGTTACATCATATACTTCTTTGCCTGTAGACTCCCCCTGAGATGTTGTACCAGTAGCAGCAGCCGATGAAGTTCCTGCTGTATCAGTACCAGCACCAGCACCACTAGCACCACCATCAGGATTATCAGGATCATCATTTAAAAATTTCATTACATCCTCTTCTTCCCTGCATGTTTCTTCAGGATTTGGCCTCTTCTCCCCCTGAGCAGCTAAAGCTGTAAGCACTTGCTTAAGCTGCTCACCCATGGACAGAGACAATTGCTTTAACTGAGCAATTTCCCGATCTTTGGCCTCATCTTGAGCTTTTAACCGAGCAAGTTCCTTTGTATGTGAATTATCTCTAGCAACCAATTCTTTACACAGATTTTTCAAGCCAGAGATCTCTTCAGCCTGCACTTTGTTTGTGTGTTCAACTCTTTCAAAACGAGCTTGAAACAAAGCAAGCTTTAGATCAACAGAAGAGATTGTAGAAGTATTTGAAGATGTGGAGGCAGAACCAGTATTCGACGGTCGTTTGATGGTTAACTTGATTGGATGTGATTGAGAACTCTGAACACCAGCTGATTTGGTAGTTGGTTGGACTGGAACAGAAGACGACGAAGACAATTTCTGCTTCTTGCTAGGAGGACTCTGCCCAGATTTTCTGGCATCTGCAAGAAACGAACCAGGCTTCACTCCTTTATACCCGACAGCCACACTTTTCACACGGGTTGGTGCCCATACGATTTTAAACAAGTCGGAGTAGATCATTAGGATTAATGTGATTTCTTGTTTACCAAGTTGGGTTGTATCTATAAATTAAATACCAACCCAAGTTTAGGGTTATGGGTTATATCTATAAATTAAATACCAACCCACGTTTAGGGTTATGGTATGAGAGTTCTTGTAATTAGTTTTTTGAGCTATATTTTCTAGTTATACTAAAAGATCTTGGTGAGTTATACCAAATATTGTGTGTGTTTATGATTTTGATATCGATTCACATCTTGAATCGGTATCAAAGCATAAACGGGATTGATTAGGAGGCTTGTGATGACGACCATTCATAGGATCGGCAACGGTAGGGATGAAGGTCTTAGCCAAAGAACAAAGGGCTGGATTCTTCTTTAGATAAATCAAATCCGGAACCAGAGAGCCCGATCACTTACAAATGAAGGAAGAACATGAGAGATCAACCAGAACCCGTGAAAGATACCAACTCGGCGACGCTACCGATTCTGATGTTTTCTTTAGTGAACTACACTATAAGAGCAATGCATATACGAGAAATCTTCAACGTTAATAGCATATGGGAGGTCATTAAACCAAGAATCTTTTTGGTTTCGAATGGTAATCGGTGTGACAAAATTGGGTACTTCGCTTCGGTTTGCTCTGATCGGTCTGAATCTTTGTCGCTTCGAGTGGTAATCGAGCATGTGACTCCGATACCACTGTTACCCAGAAATTGATTTGTTCTTCTATATTCGATGAAAGTATGTATGTGTATGTGTCATGTAGATAATCAATAGAAAGTTCTTGACTTGAACTACAATTCATATACAATGTCACACCGCCCCCAAAACAAGGATGCTACCGATCGAATACTGAACACCACGGAAACACATATAATAAGACTTAATCCAAAACTTGCATAAAATTTAAACTTAAATAAATATACAAAAGGATTTCCAAATCTTATTATTGGGTCCGAGACACGAGACTATAAAAGATAGTTAACAAACTATTAACCACAAGTCTCGAAACTATCTAGATTTACAAGACTTCCAGTCTATACTAGATATTCTCAATGCGCTACTATCCCTTTCCCAAAAGTTGCCATGTTTCCTTCCCACTGCTCCCCTAAAGTTAGTTACATGTATAACGAGCTAAAACAATCAACAAAGAGTCATGTCCAGTGACTCTAAAACCACTTGTAAACATGTGTGCCTGTTAGTTTGCATGTGCGTAAGTAAAATCTGGATCATGAGATAGAGCAATGGCCCAGACCTGTGTTCCCAGGTATCATACATAGTCAATCACATTCATGTCCCGCACATGACTTCTATCTAACTCATGTACGAGGAGACCAATTTAGCACATATCTATCTAAACAATATATATATGTTCGGAGGCTCACCTGACCTTAATGACTTACTACAACTCTAATGGTTTAACTGTTGCAATATATACAATGATTTATTTTATTCTCACATGGTAACCAAACATGACGAGAGAATGGTAACGATCATTTTCATTTCCTCGTTCATTTCATTCCCTCTTTCATTTCATTACCCCATACTAAACATACTCTAAGTTAAATAACAAACATATTAAATACACAACATCTATCTAAATCCAACTGCTTTTAAAATTACATATAATGTATATCCGTTCTCTCAGAGGGACATCCTGATGGTAAAATTCTAAGATCGAATCCTACAAAATACAGGTTTTATATTCATTTAAAATACAATATAATATAGATATATATATGATGTATATCCATTAAATGTTCTACAAATATAGCAAATAAATTTTAAAAGCAACAGTACACTAAGTTAAAATGTAGTAAAAGCCAAACATATAGTCCTACTATGTGCATAAGTGCATTCGCCAGCAAATTGGCCTTTGCACAAGAGGTTGGTAACTTGGCGACTTGGCGACTTGGCAGGACTTTTATCAATAGTATTGTAACCTTTGAGTATAAAATGATTATCCGAGTTGGAATTTTCAAATGAGAAGCTCTAAAAAAGTTTCTGAATTACAAATTGGGGCGGTACGCCTAGGATAGGGAAATCCTAGGCGGTACGCTACCCATTTGGTAAACGGGTCGGGTTGCGGCACCCGTCGGATTCTGGTATGTACGAACCTCAAAATCCGGGCGGTACGCCCCAGAACATGTACTTTGGGGCGGTACGCCTCCGGTCCAGGACGATAGAAACAAGGAATTTGGCCTTTATAGCCACTTTACACTTGTGATATTCTTCACACATCCGGCCAAGTTCTCTGAGTTGCTGCACCAGACCTCTGCTCTCACCATTTTCAAGCATTGGGAGCCTTGTGAAGAGATTGATCATCAAGGGTAAGCTTGTTTTAATCATTTCCTTCATTAACCACATGAATACATGGGGCAAACCTCATTCTAAAACCTAACCCATATGAATACAGCTGTGCAAGGACAATCTAAGAGGATCAAAGGGTTCAAGAACTGATTTCAAGAGCCATCAAGGTAAGAGTCCTTTGAACTATGGACAAATATGCCATTTTTGGATTTCTTTAAGATCATGTATTTATAAATTGGTTATGAATCATGCATGCAATTAGAGATTGGCTCTTGGGATTCAGATTGGGGACTGAAGAGGTCAGGGAAATCAGAAAAGCTCGCTTGTACAAGGATCCCTTCACAAGGTACAACCCTTCTATGCATGCATGTTGATTTCTTTCCATAAATGGAAACTTTACACGTTAAGATCACTTAAATCCAGAGTTGATCAGTGTAGCTAAATGAGAAATGAGTCATTGGGTCATAGGGATTCTGTCCCTAACGAAATATGTACGAATCAGGGGTCGAAACAATGAAATTTACCATAAATGGAAAGCTCGGGAATTGGGGTTATGCTTTGGTTAAGGTATTAGACCACAAATGAACCTTAAATTGACCCCTCGGAATAATATGAAACTGATCTAGTATGAATTCTGGACTCAAAACGCCAAAATATGAAAATGGCACTAAAAGACAAAATAGTCGGGCCCCTGTTCACTGATGGGGGCGTACCGCCCATAATCTCTGCATGCAGAGCGGTACGCCCAGGAAAATGAAACAGAAACCGGAATCTCAGATTCCAGCGTACCGCCCAGAAACTTATAAATCGGCGCGGTACGCCCGGATTTGTAATCTGGAAATTAGTCGACCATATGAAGCGTACCGCCCAGAAATGTAAACTTCCAGGCGGTACGCCAATGAAGAAAAATGACAGAATGTTTAGCCAATTTTGGATGAACCAAAAATTGTCGAGACTGATCCAGCAACTGTATTTTATGCTAATTTCAACCTGAGAATGATATGAGACATGTTAGCCTCGTATATGACGAATATGAACATGATAACGATGATAGGTTGCTAGAAATCAAAGAGAAGATATTTTCTCGGATATTCTGTCTAGCCACCGTTTCTGACTTCTTTGTGTGAGTCCTCTGACTTCTCTCATAGAATTAACTGTTTAAGATCACAATTCTGTTTGATGTATTTGTTATATCTTAGGGATGAGCATTCTGTACCCGGTACCCGTACCGGTACCCGGTCCCATACCCGTCCCGTACCCGTACCCGTACCGATACATTGGGTACCGGTACCGGGACTCACTTTTGCCCTTTTTCGGGTACCGGTACTAACCGGGACAGGGACCAGGTAAAAGTCAAAAAATACCCGATTGGGTACCTGGTACCCGAGAATACGTATAGTTTTTTTTATATTTTTTATAATTTAATATATAAAAAAAATAAAAAAAGAAAATACCTCACCGTGAAATCGTGAATTACAAAATATACGTCCAATCTTTTCATTCTCCTAAATCCTAATCTTGCGTCCGTCGATCTCCTCCCTGACCTCCCACACAAAAACCCTAGCAAGTAGCAAGTATCATCAACTTGCGTACGGCATATTCATCAACTAGCGTACGTCCAATATTTTCATCAACTTGCGTCCGTCGATCTACTCCATTCGCCGGATCACCATCGTCGTTTCGCCGGACCACCTTCGCCGGCATATTCATGGCTTCATTCTCTATGGATGTTGAGGTTTGTCTCACACAAAAAGCAATTATTAATTCCATGTTTCATTGAGTTTTGATAAATCTCAGAATTTCTAGTCATCTTCTTCAAGTTTGTTTCTTTGTATTATGTTTGTGATGTGCGTTTTTTTTAACAGCAACTATGTATGTTCGTTTGTTTTGAACAGCAACTATGTTCGTTGGTATTTATTTGTTTATCAGTAACTATGTTCGTTTTTTTTTTAACAGCAACTTTGTTTCTTTGTATTTTGGTTAATGGTTTAATGGGTTAATGGGCTAAACAAAATTTTGGTTAAACAAAAATTTTGATTTAAGTATTCATACAATACTCCATTAAATTTTGGTTAATGGTTTAATGGGTTAATGCGCTAAACAAAATTTTGATTTATCGATGAGATGATACTTATGTTGTTTATTTTATTTTTTTTTTGTAGGGAGATGATACTTTTATCGATGAGACCCCTTTTGTTCAGCTTGATAACGACTCGGATTCGATTAATGAGGAACAAAGTTGCAAGAGAAAACAAACAAATGAAGAAGAAACTCAAAGGAAATTTCAAAAGGTAGGCAAAGAGAGAGCAAAGGCTTGGGATCACTTTCATAAGATCTTCTTAGAAGAAGAAGATGGGCAAAAACGAAAGTACGGCCGGTGCAAGTATTGTCAAAAGGACATTCGAGCCGATACAAACAGAAACGGTACGAAAGGTCTTAACAAACACTTACTATCTTGTATTTCGAATCCCGAATCAGTAGCTAAGAAAAATAAAAAAAATTTAGCTTTTAAAAAAGAACCTAACGGGGAAGGTAGCCTTAGTGTTTGGAAGCATGATGAGGTTAGAATAAAAAAAGCTTTGCTAGACCTTATTGTTGTTGCAGAACTACCGTTTAAGCTTGTAGAGAACCCTGCTTTTGTTGAGTATACTAACTCATTAAATGGAAAGTTTAGTTTGCCCTCGCGTCATAAAATATCTAGGGACATTGGAAAATACTTCATAGATGAAAGAGAAAAATTGATGGAGTATTTAAGTAAACCAACCACTGGCATTCACTTGACAACCGATACTTGGACATCATCATGTCAAAGGATTAATTATATGGTTGTCACCGCTCATTTCATAGATGATGATTGGGTAATACATAAGCGCATTATTAACTTTAGGCCGGTTGGTAGTCATAAGGGGGATGATATGGCTGAGGAATTGCTAGATTGTATTCGTGGTTGGGGGATGTTGAAAATTGTTATCACGATGACTGTTGATAATGCTAGTAGTAATGATAAGGCTATTGAACTTTTGATTACAAAGTTGCCTAATTTGTATGATAGAGGAAAACATTTTCATGTTAGGTGCATGGCACATATCTTAAATTTGATTGTGAAAGATGGATTATCAGAATATAACCATCATGTTGAATGTTTGCAAAAAGCAATTAGATATATAAGAAATTCATCGCAAAGAATAGCAAAGTTCAAAAAATGCATGAAAGATTCCACAAAGAAGTTTTTATGTGGTGATTGTCCTACTAGGTGGAATTCCACATATGAGATGTTGAAAGTTGCTGTGGATCTAAAGGCTTAATTTTCGGAATATGATATTGAAGAAAAAAGTTTTTTTCGTGACTTAGAAAGAATACCAAGTGATCAAGATTTTGATACGTGCAAATTATTGGTACAATTCCTTGAGAAGTTCAAAGTTAAGACGGAAATTGTATCGGCAACTTCAAAGCCCTTAGCTCACATATTTTTTAGAGAAATCTTAGATGTAGATCGACATCTACGTGAGTGGTCGGTAAAGTTAGAGTTTTGTCGTATGGCAGGGGCAATGCGTGAGAAATATGATAAATATTGGGGGGCATTTGATAAGCTTAATGACTATATGTATTTTGCCGTGATGTTAGATCCTACAATGAAAAAGTCTATAATAGAACATAGTTTTAAAAGGTTGATTAGATATGATATAACTAAAGAAAAGCCTATGTCAGAAGAAGAAATAAAAAAGAAGGCATAGGATATGGTGTCTTTGATCGAGAATAGGTTACATGGGTTGTTCAGAACATATAAAGAAAAATTTGATAAAAATGAATGTAATTCGGCATCCCAAGAAGTACAAGGTGAAGAGGTGGTCGAATGTGATGACGGAAATGATTTTTTCATGGAATTTCTAAGTGTTGAAGGAAGTAACTTGGTTGCAAAGGAAACCGAGTTAAAGAGGTACCTTCAAGAGCCGCGCATTACTTTTAGCAAGGGGTTTGACATACTTACGTGGTGGAAACAAAATGCTATTAGATTTCCAATCGTGTCTCGGATGGCTAAAGGTAAAATGTTTAAATTTTTAAAGTTTTTACTAGATATGTGTTATATTATTTATGTTCATTAACTATGTATATTTGTTAGATATCTTGGCAATTCAAATTTCCACCGTCGCCTCTGAGTCGGCATTTAGTACCAGCGGTCGTGTACTAGATGCTTATAGAACAAGATTGTCACCTAAGATTGTTGAAGCATTGGTTTGCACTCAAGATTGGGTCAGAAAATCAAGAAAACCAATTGTGGATGACATAGATGATATCCTAAAGGATGATGATATTGCCATTGGTAATAATAATACTAGTTTGTACTTGATTTTGTTGTTCAATAACATATACTAACTATTTTTTTTTGCTTGCTTTATAGAAATTGAGGATGCAATTAGCAAGCAAAAGGAAAAAGGAAAAGGAATGATGCATGACAATTAGAGAAGATGAAATTGAAGATTTTCAATTTATTTTGATTGGTAGTACCGTACTATTTGGTGTGTGTGTTTTGCTTGCAACTTTTAATATTTTGTGTATGTGGTAGTTGGATCAGTCCATAACACTGTTACTATTCGGATGGTTCAACATATTATTTGGTGTGTGTGTTTCATTGCAACTTTTAATATATGATTTGTCGTGTTTGTGTTTTTATTGAGTTTAGTTTATTAATTTTGTATCAAGTTTGATTTGATGTAACATATGGAACATACAAAAACAGGTAAAAGTTTTGGAATATGTTAACCAGGTACCAAACAGGTATTTTACCCAAATCCCGGTACCCGGTACCCGTACCTGCCCGGTACCCGTACCCATATATCAGGTACCGGGACCAGGTATCCAGTTTTGGTTTAAAACGGGACCGGGTACTAACCGGGACCGGTACCGGTCAGGTACGGGTACGGTACCCTGCTCATCCCTACAACTCTATCGGTGAACAGTGTAAAGCGTGGAGAAAGTGAACTGCTCTCTGTCAGCTTTCTGCATTGGAACTCGAACCGAGAGAGAAGTCAAACTTCCAGAGTAACATAGGAAGAGTTCCGGAGGAACTACTTAGTTAACCAAAAGTTCCGGAGGAACTTCCTTCTGGATTCTGACTTAGAGAATTTCAGCCAAGCTGAACATTCCCATCAGTCTCCCCCTAAGATGTTGCTATCAAAAACTGCTCTTTTCTTTGAATCTTCTTATGATTTGACTTGAGCTCTACCACAACCCTTTACAGCTTGTAGACAAAGCTACGAGCGGTAGCTATGTTCATGATATCCTTCTGATATAAGCTATCCCATTCACTCAACCTCAAGTTCTGTTTCTTGATCACTTCCCCATTTCTCAAGAAGTAGTAGTACAGATCTTCATTTTTGTGTACCTCAATCCTTATGATGTTAGGATGAGGATTGACATCTGGGTTACGGGACTCAGAGGATTCAGACTCCTCCTCTGTTTCACTGGCTACTATCTTCTTCCTTTTTGTCACTGACTTCTTCTTGCAGCCATTAACTTCTTTCTTCCTGAAAAGGTGAGCTTGACGGGTGGAATAGTTGAAGGTTGCTGGGATGAGGATTCTGTCTCAGGTTGTGTAGGCTTTTGATTTTTAGGAGGTGGTGATGATTGTGGAGATGGAATTGGCTGGTTAGGAGTTTTGAATGTGGAAGCTGTGGGTTGTGAAGTAGTGGTGAAGGGTTGAGATGATGAGAGATGAGGATCAGAGACAGTGTCAAACATTTCTTTGACAATGTTGATCCTAGGCTTCTTTTGT
>JBCNJP010014851.1:0-10456 GCA_039602395.1 Deinandra increscens subsp. villosa | reverse complement strand
TGAAGGTATCTCCCTGGAAAGGAGTGATACGCTTCGGAAAGCGTGGAAAGCTGAATCCTCGCTATATCGGTCCATTTGAAATCATTGGGGAAGTAGGCCCGGTGGCCTACCGATTACAACTCCCTGCCAAACTCGATGGAGTTCACAACGTGTTTCACGTCTCGAATCTGAAGAAATGTCTGGCTGAAGACACTGAAATAATTCCTTTGGAGGAATTGGAAATTGACGAACATCTGAGATTTATTGAGCAACCAGTGGAAATCATGGGACGCGAGGAGAAAGCCCTCAAACGTAGCAAGATTCCGATCGTCAAGGTTCGATGGAACTCAAGGCGTGGACCTGAATATACTTGGGAACGGGAGGATCAAATGAAGAAAAAGTATCCTCACTTGTTCGGGCAAACGTCCACAGAAACTCAAGGTATGATTTAATTTTGGGGACCAAAATTCCTTTAACAGGAGGAGGATGTGGCGACCCTAAAACTTTTGCTTTCTTTCCCCAGCAACTACAGCAACAACGACAGCCGAGGCTGCGAACGCTACAACGCAAGAATAATTTTCGGGATGAAAATTCCATTTACAAGGGGATGATGTGACATCCGAGAATTCCAAGGTTAACTTCCGTTAGACAATCTCCGTTAGTTACGTTATAAGTATTAACTAGGTAACTAATGCTTAACTAGGCCGAATACGTCCACGACCTTTGGTTGATCACCGAACCCGTCCATATGTGTTATGTGTTTATTTATTTATTGAATTATGTGCAACGTGATTTAAACGCATGATTATTATCAAAAAGCATGACTATTTGTTTAATTGCTTAATTATGTATTCACGTA
Source organism: Deinandra increscens subsp. villosa (assembly GCA_039602395.1). Classification (NCBI taxonomy): domain Eukaryota; kingdom Viridiplantae; phylum Streptophyta; class Magnoliopsida; order Asterales; family Asteraceae; genus Deinandra; species Deinandra increscens. The sequence goes on along the minus strand of JBCNJP010014851.1, from coordinate 9,618 downwards.
TTTATTATTATTAGCATGACAAATTATTTAATTGTGTATTTATGTGATTAATCGAGTAATTAGAATGTATGCATTTATTTTAATCATGGGCTAATGATGGACTAATCATTGGGGCCCAAATCCCAATGATAAGCCCAATGGAGGCTTTAGTATTTAAGGGAAATAAAACCCTAATCTCCATTTAATCCTTACATCACATAAAACACACACACACACTCCCATTCTCTCTCTCTCTCGTTGGACCATTGCTGATCAGCCAAGACCAGCTGTGAATCACCGTGATCTCAGCCTTGAAGATCATCCATCGAGCCCGGAAATCAAACCGTGAGTCCCCAAAACTATTTTCCTTGCATTTCTATGTGTTTTCTTAAAAAGCATGACCAAATCTTCATGGAATCGTTTGATCTTCTAATATGATGCTTAGGAATGCTAGATCTAACATAAAGACTGCAACTTTACGTGTAAAATCATGCCATAATGAAGATCCATGCTAGTTAGGTCATTTTATGCTTAAAAGTGTTCTTGGAGATTTGATGATGAAAATCCATGTTTAAGGTGTTAAATTTGCTTGTTTAATGTTGGTAAATGTTTATGCATGCTAGATACTGAATTATATGAAGTATGGAAGCCGTCAGAATGATTTTTTGTCAAATTTACGAGTTTTCTGCGACCAGCGAAACTGACAGATTCGTTAGGCGAAACTGTAGTTTCGCAAACTGTTTGAATCTTCATCCAGCGACACTATACAGCGAAACTATAGTGTCGCCTGTGAACTAAGTGTATTGCTCGAACGAAACTACCGAGCGAAACAACCATAGACTCCTGAACGAAAGTTCAAATCAGTTTCGAGCGAAACTAGATAGCGAAACTGTGCCATCAGTTTCGAGCGAAACTATCTAGCGAAACTGTGCCTTATATGAACGAAAGTTCAAACCAGTTTCGGGCGAATCTAGCCAGCGAAACTGTGTCATCGGGTATACCCTAGCGAAAGTGCTGCCCGTGCACATAGCGAAACTGTGTAGCGAAACTGTGACCAGACCTAAAACCCAAACTTGTGCAACTTATTTGAATGTTATGCCATGACTTACATGATTATGCAATAATGAAACATGCTTTGATTTCTGAGTAATGTGAACCCTCGTTTATGATCAACCATCGGTGTCGTGTGTCGGTATGTCGAGTCGTAGTTTCAACGTGCTATGTTATGGGCCATAGTGACGTAGTTAAAGTTTAGACACAACCTAACACCTAAGACCTTAATGTGATTATTAGGTCTTCGTTAGCAATCATAATTGGATTATTTGAAGTGTAAGCTGAGCAACCTAAGGTGAGTTTCACTAACCCTTTAATTGTGAGCCCGTTTGGGTCACAACGAATTTACTTAACGGAAAACAACGCTGACATTTTGAGGTATCGCCAAATGGGATATCTGTTATGGAAGTTGGAGTGTTTTATGGGAAGCACTTGCAACTGTCCATCCTTGGGGTTTCAAATGAAATCCGCAACCAACTATTTAATACTTAAACTCATTTGGGATTTCAAATGAAATCCGGAACAACCATTTTGACACTTAAACTCTTTTTAGGATTTCAAATGAAATCCAGAACAAACAGTTTTAATATGACTAGTGTAGGTTAAAGTCTAAACCAAATGATATCACATGATTTCTAAGGATGCCTTAAAACTTAAAAGTCCTCAACAATTTAGTACCATTAATTTGCGAAGCGAGGGGATGTTGGGTAGATCTACTGAGGGTTTGACAAACCCTGCTCCGCGGTACACAAATGTGTAGCCAACCGGTTGGAGGCCGAACGGAGTTCAATATCAGCCTATTTTAGTTGTGGGTCCCATGAGGAACACAACTGGAGGCACAAACCATCGGCAAATGCCGAACTCTGTTACGTCAGCTTTGGTACGAACTTCCTTAGTGCATGGAAACCGGATTAGCTACCCGCGATATCGGTTGACCGCTTTAATCTTTACTTAACTAGTGCATATTCGATAATTCAACACTTGGCAATTGTTTTGCAAAACTATTACCTATTTATATGTTGATACATACGCTTATGAGACCGGGCCGCTGCATGACATGCCCACTGTGAACTCACCAACCGTTAGGTTGACACTTGTGTGGTTTTCACTTTTGCAGATCGCTGAGGAGTATCCACCGGAGGTTGGCATGGCACCCGAAGTTACTTATTTCATTTTGAACTTAAAATTTGGGAATTGAACAACAATTTATGTTTTGTAATTAAAGCACGTGGTTAGTGCTAAGACGTTCATGTTTTTCTTTCCGCTGCAAACTCTTAAACTGTTTTATGATGAATGTTTGGACTTTACTCTGATTCGTTTAGTATTTGTAACTAATGGTTGTGGTCCTGGTTTGCTCGCACCCCTTAACGGTATAAACTCCGTTAGTGGTTAATTTGGGGGTGTGATAGAGTAAATACAAAGATCTTGTATTATAACCACAGAGAATTACACACACACACTTTCACACAGTAGATTTTACAAGTAATCCCAGTTCTATACAAGATGAAGCTATTTATAGCTGAACAATAATGTGCATACACACGATCATCCGAACTGCCAGTTCGGACAAGTTAGTGTGCTTCCGAACTGGCAGTTCGTTTCAGTTCAGACAGGCATAATCTTTTAGCCTTTTATCTTTCATTTGATACTTCACATGACAACCAAGATTCATGCATCAACAAACTCCCCCTCGACATGTGCAGTATCAATCTCTATATAATCTTGTATCTTCAATCAAACTCTCCCTCAATCCTGACGGTTAGTCTGATCTTAAATACTTGACTTTATAGCGCGTGTAAACTCTTTATCAACAGCTTTAGAAGACTTGAAGTTGTGATGATCTTTTTCCACTTAGAAACCTGCCAACATAAATAATCCTGGCACAAAACATCTCTTCGAGACTCCAAGATATATTGGTTTTGAAATTGATCTGTATCTCGTGTTGATCAACCGAAAAAAAATTAGAAACAAAATCTTTTAGATTTTTTATAACTTTACATCAAAAACACCTAAAATCTTTTTGGTATTTTCTGATCTGAAAAGTAAATGCATTACAGAATCAAACACTATTTTTTTTCTTTTGTGAGAAAGATCACAACTTGGAATCATATTAGACATAACATGCTGAACTACACTTCAATTTCGATTACTGTAGCACATAAGCCATGTCGATTGCAGATATAATTTGTCCAACTTTAAACTCAGACATAACCATACTTATAACATTTGGATATGTTAAGGAATTGATTAGATTTGCTTTGACCAATGTACCCCACACTATCCGACATACTTAGATATGTTTTTGCTTTGTGTTTTTAACACATAGCGATTGTATTCATGATATAGTCAACTATGTTCCATGCAAAAAGAAATAAGAACGTTAAATCGTCTACCTTAAGGTTGATCTTTTGATACGCAGATAAGGCCTCAGATTTAACAAAATAAGAAAATAAAACAATTTGAAATTGTATAATTCAACAACAATCAGGTCGGTCTTGTGAACACGCAAAGAAAGTCCGATGAATTATACAAAACACCAAAAAAGATAAAATAGAACCTTAAATGAACAACTATCAGATCGGTCTTGTGAATACGCAGAGATAGTCCGATCATTTAAGAAAATAAAGAAAATCAAACAAGTTTAAAACTTTTCAAAAAGAACACATCTATACACAGTGACTTCTCAACATCAGATTTAGTGTATATGACATTTGTATACTTTCTGATTTGCCAAGCCTACCTAGCACATCGAACAATGGTCTTATGGCATTTTCATCTATTTTATCCATGAGTCAGACATCGTTAGCCAATGTACCATCATTTTCCAATTATGTTGGATACAATTTCTTATTTTTCAATGTTTTTGTCTTTTCAAATCCCCCCCCCCCCCCACCCCTAAAAATGACAAACTCTATTTTTAGATATTCATTTTTTACTATTTGAAAAACAACACACTACTTTTGTATATTTAAAAAAAAAATTAAACTCCCCCTCAAACGGAGACGGAGTGAAAAGCAAAATAAAGGTGATCAATCAACACGAATACTTGCGTGGTAGCATTTTGAAAAACACAATTTTGATTTAGAAATTCAGTTTAAATTACCGATAGGTCTTCCTGAAAATACCTGCTGACACCAAATAAAACATTAGTCGCTCTGGGATCGACCCGATTCAACAGCGTTGGGTCGCCCGGTGTCTTCCATATAGTCGTTTTTGGCTTTGGAAACAACTTTTGGTTTCCATATCATTGATGATTTTGAATTTTGATCAGAACCAGAATCAGTTTCAACTGGATTAGTTGGTTTGGACCAAACGACTTACCAGTTGATTTTTACTTTGGGGACCATGGTTTATAAAATATTTGACCATTATTATCCACATATTTGTCAGTGTTGTGGATATATGCAGTCGTTGGACAATCGGCAACTAATTGTCCAGGTTGACGACATGCATAGCAAATTCTTTCATGTAGTTGAAAAACATTTGAAAATGTTCTTTGAACTTTTAGAACATGAAGAATGATCAGAATCAAAATTATGAAAGAAATCATCATAGGAATCATACCTCGGAGATTGACTTCATGAAGAAACCTTAGATTTAGATGAAGAACCTCCAGAAGAATAAAAAACTTGTTTTGTCAGAGGTGGTGATTTCTTTTGATTCTTGATCTTCAATATAGTTTCTCTTCTTCTTTGATTGTTGAGCTTGATCAGGAACTTCTTTAACCTCAAATCCCAAACCTTTGTGCTTGTAACCAGGAGTCTTTGAAGATCCATATTGAGAACCAGAAGCATCTCTTCCTTTGGCTTCTCTAGTAAATTTATCTTTAATTTCCTTCAGCTTGTTCTCACACACCAAAGATTTAATAACTTCTTCTTCAGATGAAGGAGTTGAAGATTTCTCATCTTTACCAAAAAATGTTTTCATCTTCTTAAAAATGATGAACTTGAATCAAACTTTGGAGCTTCACCAAATGTTACTTTCTTCTTTACTGATTTAGTTTTCTTCTTCGTCACTAGCGTTGCAAATTAGAAATAATCAAGCAATTCAGCTTTAGGATCAAGAGGAGCAGATGTAAACTCAAATAAATATAAATCCACTGATTGAGGAACCTTGTGAATATCATCCTCTTTTGAACTATCGTCATCCTTCTTATTAAAGATTCGAAGTTGTAGAAGTTCCAGTTCTTGACTTGCCTTTGTAACTCTAGAATTTCCAGCTTTAATTCAGAAATTTTCTGTTGAGTAGCAAACACCTCTTTTTGTGATTTAATGAATTCTTCATTGAGATCATTGTACTCATATGTTTGCTGCTTCTCTGATTTCACATTCAGACAATACTTCTGCAGTAACTTTCTCCCACTTCTTTTTGAATATCTCAACATCTTTTGTCAATACTTCATTTTTATCTCGAAGAGGAACATTTGCATCACGAAGTATAGATAATTCTTCTTGAAGTTTCAGAATTGTATCAACAGATTCAACAGCAAGTGCATTTGCTTGTTCATACTTCTGTTGAACTGTATAACTCTTCTCAAATAACGCCTCAAAATCCTCAACAACTTCTTTAGCTTCAGCTTTGGCCTTTTCACACTCTTCAACCAACCCACTCTTCTCTTTCATCAAATCTTCATTAACATGAACTAATTCATAATATTTCTTCTAAAAATCCTCCAACTCTTTCATTAAAACAAAAATTTCTTCAGATGATAACTGAAAATCTCTTTCTAAACTTGCATTTTTGTTGTGTAGACTCACACATCCAACAAATTTAGATTCTTCATCCTTTGAACTATTATTCACCATTGTCTGAACCTCTTCGACCAATGTGGCTTTGGAACTTGAATCAAAATCAGTGAGAATGCTATCATCTAAATGACGAGCTGTTAAAGCAACATTATTGATGTCATCTTCAGAATGAACACTAATGTCTGCATGTGGCAATCTTGTAATTTTAGAATTTTCATTCCAGACAAATTCATTTGGATGCCCAAATATTTCTGTCATATCAACAGGAACAAATGTTTTTTGATCTTGATTTGTTGAATGTATAACCGGATGAGCATGTTTACCAATCTTCAACTTATTATTAGTTGACTTTGGGCATTCTTGGGCAAAATGTCCATATATTGAACAATTAAAACATTTAACCTTTGATTTGTCTAACCCGATCTTTCCATCTTGATTCAACCTCTTCTTCCTAGTTCTGTTAAAGAATTTCTTCGTTCTTCGAACCAACATAGCATACTGCTAATTCAAATCTATCTCTTCAAGATGATCATAATCAATCTGATCGTAATCTTCGTTAGTCAATTCTGCATTACTTACTGAAGCAGTAATAACTCCAAATATGAAGATACCAATGCAGACATTAAAGCCATATAATCATCAGTTGTTTGAACAGATAAAACATTTTGTGTCGATGAACTTGGAATTGAAACAGTGCAACCAGAAGAATAACTAGAATTTTCAGATTTACCAGCAATAAATGGTGTAGGAGGTGCGGTATTTAAAATATTTAACTTCACAACATTAATGGTAGAATCATTTTCACCATGATACACAACAGGATTCTGGATTTGTGAGGGAAGTGACTTATTCACAGTCAAATCCATGTCCCTTGCTTGTAGTTTTTGAATCAGATCGTTGAAAGATAAACCCGAGTACTCTTTATCATGGGTAATCATCATAACATAGTTTTCCCACTTCTCGGGTAATGCCTCCAAAATCTTTTCTTTCAAATCAACATCTTCTTTTGTAAGACTCACCAAACTCATCTCACTCATAAAATGTGCAAATCTTGCAATCAGATTTGAAATTGATTCATTCTGATAATGCTTGAAACTATCTAATTCCTTTCTCAAAACCTTTTGTTGACTTTTCTTGTATTGGTCATTACCCTCACATCTCTTTTGCAAAGCATCCCATAAACTTTTAGATGTATAGTTAGCAGAAAAATTGATGTAGCAACTCTTTGGGCAATGCCATTGTCAAAGTACTATACGCCTTTTTCTCAGATTGATATGTTTTTTTGTTTAAAAGTGAATTTTCTGTAAAGAATTGGCTCTCCAGAAGCATCCTTGGGATATATGTATGGTTCAGTAAATGCCAACCACATATCAACATTATTCGTATAAACATATGCTTCAAGCCGTTTAACCCAACTATGATAATCTTCCAATTGCAACAATTTGGGAACTTTCTGAATTGTTCCAATTTCATTATCATAGTTCATCATAGTTTGCATTGTAGCTTGCATCGAACTTTGAATTGCAGCAAACGCTAGAAAATTAGACATTTTGAACAAACTGATTATTGTTCATAATTTTGCCTTTAGCTAGAATGGTATCTTTGCTTATATATTAGCAGGGTTTAGACTGATAATAAATATTGGGGTTTAGACTGATAATAAAGCTACAAATGAGATTGAGAACAAGAAAGCACACTCAAGATGATCAAATGAGTGCAAAATCGATTAGATTTTATAAAAACCCCAAAGTTTTGACTCAAAAAGATGAAAAACAGAGATTTCCGAACAGTAGAATGAACCTAAGGCTCTGATACCACTTTACGTGAGCGTTTCATCGTCTACTCGGTCGTATCGAAATCAATGTAAAACGTGAATGCAATGAGTAAATACAAATGGACTTGTATTAGACCACAGAGAGATTACACAGAAAACACACACAGAAGATATGACCAGAAGTTCTAAATTCTATACAAGACAAGCTATTTATACTTGAACTTTAAAGTGCAAAACCACGACCATCCGAACTGCTAGTTCGGACAAGTTCGTGTGAGTCCGAACTGGTAGTTCGCCTCTAGTTCGGATCAACACAAACTTGAATCTTTGTCTTGTATTTGATACTTCACATGACGAACTAGAAATATGCATCAACACGTTCTGTCAAACATCTTTTCAAAATTTTTATCGTTAGCTAAGAAGCTTGTAAATGATTGAGAATTGGTGACATTGTTTAGAAGTCGATTTGCATCGATCACTTGAATCTTTAAATCAGAGATCCTTTGTTATGCTCCTGCCAGTTACTTCTCGGTAGTTATCAATCTTTAGCAACATTGTGAGTTTTAAGTTTTTGCAATCGAAGGTTATCAAGCTCAGCAAACAATTCTTTCTTCCATTTATCTTCATTTCTTTCCTGAATTTCAAGATTTACAACTTGCACTTTGTTCACCCTCACTAACTCTCTCTTTTCTATCAAATAAGTTTTCTGACACGTTTTGCCAGACCAGGACCCGAGTCATTTCAAACAAATTCTGCTTCATCCTTCCATTTCTGAATTTCTTTAACCAATTCCTCCTTTTCTTCAACCACTTTGCCATCTTTTCGTCACAAACCGTTTCATTCTTTTTAGATATCTCCAAATCTTTCTTTACTAGGTGAAGAACTTCGGTAATCATCTTAACCTCCTTTTCCAATGAATCATTTTCTTTCAATAACCTCTCATTTTCCTTTAACAAACTTTCAATCTTAGACTCGAATTTTTTATTTTTAGCAGCTTTATACGAACTCGGATAAGAATAATACTCATCTTGCTCATGTGTAATAATCAATGCAGATGTATCAAACTATTTACCCCAATCATAACTACCATTATTCTGAACAGTTAAAGTTGTCTTATTTGAATTGCTTGAAGATGGTTGAGAACCATTTGTAGCTTTAGAATCAGACTTATAAAGATGAGATTGAGAACCGGAAGCAGCTACAGATTGTATTGGTCTTCAAAGACTTCGGGAATAGAGGGGATAGTGGGATTATTGGTTCTATAGGGGGTACTTCCTGTGAAGGAATATTATGTGTTGTATAATTGTGATATATATTATACTTGATAAATGTTTGTGAAACAATGGATCTTGCAGGTCCAAAGGTTTTAAACCTCACGCCGAGGTAAAGTTAAGCTGACCTTTTCCAAAAATGTATGTATGTCAGGTCAGGGTGAGGCTTCAACTAGTTATGTAGAGGCCCTTGTGATAAGGGATTAGACGGGCAAGCTATCAAGGTTTTGGCGAGCTGGCATAGTTACAGAAATAAAACATAGTAATAGTTAGTATTGCCTTATGTAAATTATCTCACTTACTTTGTAGTACTTAGCATATAAATAAAAGTTTAAAATTTCCGCTGCTTAGTTATCTCTGTTGATACCTTGTGTTCATGAGTAAATCCGATTCGTGACCCCTCCTAGAGCCAAGTCTGGGAGTGGGAGTCACAAGTTGGTATCAGAGCCTTGGTTTAAGAGATTTAGGTACTAATGCAGTATCTAGACTTAAACTAGGACTCTGGGAAAACGAAGTAGGGTGAGATAAGGAATGTAGATGCCAGCTGTTGGTACTAGAATTCAGGAGATACTGAGCAGCTCGGATCAGCTCGCAAGCACTTCGCGGTAAGGATCCTGAATTGTGTTTCTTTACTAACGGTTGCTTTTCCCCTTTTTGTTTGTTATTTGCAGGATAATTCCAATGTGGATCACATGTCCTAAAGACCCGGTCAGCTAACGGAAACGTGGACTAAGTGGACCTCGAACGGCTAAGTGGGAGACGTGGAGTTAGTTGCTAGTTTTTAGGGGATATT
>JBCNJP010014850.1:0-10456 GCA_039602395.1 Deinandra increscens subsp. villosa | reverse complement strand
CGTCACAACTACATGACGTTGGTTGGTTTCGCTCCATTTCTTATGAAAATGGTTATTTATTTTGATTTATTATGGAAATGGTTGCTTTATTTTACTAAGTTCATTTAGATTGACAATGGTTGGTTTGGTTTCATTGTTTGGTTTGGTTCATGACAATGGTTGGTTTGGTTTCATTGTTTGGTTTGGTTCATTGTTTAGTATATTTTATTATCTTTTTTTCCGTTATAGCTTCGAGTATTTACCCGGGTTAACACTTGGTATGACTATAAACAAAAGCCAAGGTCAGTCTCTTTCGAGAGTTGCATTGTACTTGAAAGATTCCGTCTTCTCTCATGGTTAATTATATGTTGCTTTATCAAGAGTGAAGAGCAGGAAGGGTCTGAAGATCTTGATTTTGGATGAAGACAGTCGTCCAACAAATGTAACAAGAAATATAGTGTATAAATCTATTGTAACATCCCGGTTTCGTAATGATTTGAGCTGTTAATATTTTATTATGATTTATTTGGGATTTAGAGGAATAAGCGGGTTTAGGTGATTAACCGGGTTAATTATGAGAGATTTCTAGTTATTAAGTTAACTTTATAATAGATGTTAAAATCATAGGAAGGTTAAAGGATCAATTGTGTAAATAAGGGTTTTGGCTAAATTTTATAAAAGTATGAATTTAGAGGGGCCATGGGTGAAATTGGGAGGATTAAACAAGTCTGGGAACTTCCCAAACCTGCTAATCGCGAACGAGAGAAAGAAAGGGGGGGGGGGGGGGAGGAGCCCTAGTTCTTCAATCCTCTTCAATCCAAGGGAAATTTGGTGGATTTTTCTGAGGAGAAATCGAAATTAGGAAGTAGAAGACCTCTAGATCATCATACTCTTCTTAATTTCTCTATTAAGTGCAAGTAAGTTACTAACTAATTGTAGGTGATTTTGTAGATTTCACCTAGAGGTTAAATTGAGGGTGGAATATCGTTTGTTATGTGTTTATGAGTTCATGTGATGTATAATTCTATCTTGCATGATTGATTCTATGTGTAGATGTTAGAATTGGAATGGGGGTTAAACCCATCTAGTTGGAATCGAAAACCACCATGGGTTGGGGGACTTGGATGGTGAGTTTGGTTGAATGAATTCATGATGAAGTTAGTAAATTGTTTAATTGTGTATGAAATCTGAATGTGTTGTGTTTAGAATCAAGAATGGGATGTATGGATGTCCTACATGTTAATTGTTAGTAGGAATGCTAGGTATGCACACTATGTATGATGAAAAAAATGGATAGGATGAAAGATTGTAAACTACTCGTTAAGTAGGATTCAATATGAGCACCTAAGGTGTTTGAGAAAATACTTGAATGAAATTGACAATGTGAATATGCTGAAATTATGAACTTGAATTGGTAATCAAATGCAGATTGTATGTTTTGTGAATGTGGAATTGAGGAATTTAATCAATGACTTGGTTATAGGTGAAACTAGTGGAGGTGCAGCTCAACATCGTGAAGGCAAGAACAAAGCTTAAAATGTAACACGTAGTGGTTAGTCATTTGGTGCTAGAATTGACTATAAATTGTTATTGTGTATTCATGAGGTAGTATTATGGATGATATGATGAAAGTAATTTGATGTTAAAGAGGAAATTGGTGGACCATATGTGTTGAGGGTAATGAGGAATCAAATGAAGAAGTTAGTCGTGTAATGCGACTAGCTAGAGCTGCGGTAATGACCCAAAGTGGGTTGAGCTGAATGTTGTGGCAAAAACGAGGATCTATAAGAGTTTTAGACCTCGGATTGTCCTAACATTGAATTTGAATGGATTAGCATATAGTGTGTGTGCTAGGGAGGAAATTTAATGAGGGAAAAATCTTGGTAGAAAGCATGAACATAAACTAATTTTGTGACTATAGTGCTAACGGGTCAAACGGGTCGGGTAAGAAGTCACCCTTTCCGTTAATAGACTAACGTAGTTGGATATGAAATTCATGATTTTTGGAGGAATCTTCTTAAAGCAGGTAATTGGAGGTTCATGGTAGTAAAAACTCAGGTTTGCAAGTTTGGAGGTGAACCAAGTTGAAAATTGCTGAAAAATGGCTAAGTATGGGAAATCTGGCCTGGAGCCCTGGAAATCAGGCTCCAGGCGTATCGCCTGGAAGTCCAGCAGCTCCAAGCGATACGCTTGGAGCTGCTGTCCGGGTTTTTGTTTTGTTTTCTTGTTTTTAATTGATGTATTGGGCTGAACGCTGTTATGTGCCATCAATACTAATGTGTTACTAGTATTGTTGGCAGGTAATCGATAGTTGGCGGGTCGGGATCGAATCGAAGACCTTTGGAACCGAACATCATGTATTTTGGGATTTAAGCTTATACGCTTGTAATGGTTAATGTTAGCAAGTAAACTAACAAGTTGTAATGGCGTTAAACGCTCGATCTTTTGTAAATGTGGTTGGTGTGTCGAATGATGGTCTAAGTATAAAACGAAATTTTCTAACTCTGATTTTACATGGCGCGAAATTCGTTGAAATGGGATTGGGGCCTTACATCTATATTCTCAAATTTGTAATTGTTATTGAAATTTTTTTATTATTATTGAATATTATTTTACCGATAAGAATTTTTTGGATAGTATATATATCTATATATATATTTTTTACGTGTTACACCGGGGTATTTACCCGAGTAAGTGGCTAGTGGGGCATTTTCCGCCATGTGGACGATGACATGACAGAGGGCTTTATGGGGCTTTATGGTGTAGTGGATAAAGCCCCTATAAGGCCCCACCATCATTACTTAATTATTAACTTTTTTTAAACTTTAAAAAAAAAAAACTACTTTCATTAAAAAAATAAAAGGTTACAAATAAAAATAAAAACACGATATAACTAAAACAAAACATGAACTTCTTCGTGGCGATCGTATAGATTTTGCACGTCGTTCCAAGTTGGTTTTCTCAAATACCGCGTCGTGTACAAGTTGGCAAGGCCTTTGCAAAATTCCTCCACCGTGTCTCTGGTTATCTTCTCGGTTATCTTCAAATACTCATCGTTGATATCCGTAGTGTTGCCGAACGCAAGATTTTTTATCGCCGACGTACACTTTTGAATGGAAGTGAACCCAAGCTTTCCAGTGGCGTCGTACCGTTGCCTAAGATACGGTGAATGTTCTTCCAAATCATTGGCTATACACAAAAATAACCGTTTGGATATTCGAAACCGAGTTTTGAACATCTCGCCGGTGTAGAGCGGGTTATCACCAAAATAGTCGGCCATCAACCTATCATTAACCGCATTACGATCACGTTCAAAAAGTTGAATTACGGCGGAAACAACCTCGTCTTCTTCATCATCGTAGTAACCGAATAGAGTGGAGGAAGAGGGAGAGCCCATTTTTTTAAAGAAAATATGAGGATTGAGAGAGAATGAGAGAATTGAGTGAGGCTGAGTTTTAAAAATGGATGGAATAAATATATATAGTGGGTGGGATTTATAAAAGTTTAAAAAATTATAAAAAAGGAGCCGTTGATATAGCCGTTCAACGGCTATATCTCCCTCAACCCTTCCCCTTTTCGGCGTTATATCCCTCACGCCCCTCTCGATTTTTAGCCTGATAACGCCCCATAACGCACCACCGCAGTGGGGGTGGGCGTTATGGGGGGGGGGGGCGTTATGGGCTATTTTTGGGCCCCATAACGCCCCATTACGGGTAGCCTAAGTCAATGATCCCAGCCCCAAGTGGTTGAAGTGAGTCATTCAAAGAAAATATTGGGAATATATCGATTCAAGTCTCACTTCTAACAAAAAGTTTGTGTTTCAGGTTTAGTCATGATGTTTTCTCACTTATGATAAGTTTCCTTTTTTGAATAGTCTTTATGTCCTTTTTTGTATACTTTTTAGTTTAATTAAGCGTCTGATGGAATCAAAATTGACATGACCGAGCCGACCATGCCACATAAACGAAATAGACTCAATGATATAAGTAGAAGTAGAAGTCTTATTCATCACATTGTTGTCACCCATTACAGACACTTTAAACATACCATTTAGGGCATAACCCTTACCAACATAAACACCATTCTTGGTCAACACGACCTTGTCAGACTCAAACACTAATTTGAAACCAAACTTGTTCAACAACCAACCTAACACGAGATTCTTACGAATCTCTGGCACATACAGAACATTGTTCAAGGTTAGGTCATTCCTAGAAGTCATCTTAAGAATCACCTTTCCTTCACCTTTGATATCAGCAGTGGCCGCATTTCCCATGTAGACCTTTTGACCCGCATCAACTTCATTCAGAGTGGTGAAGTAGCTCTTATCAGAACACACATGGTAGGTAGCCCCAGTATCAATCCACCAACCTTTGGGTTCATCCCCCACAAGGTTCACCTCCGACAGCATGGAGATCATATCAGTCACCATCGCAGCAAAGTCCATCATACCAACCTTCTCAACCATGTTTGCTTCTTGATGTGGATTAGGACGCTTTGGCATCTTGCATTGAGCCGCCCTGTGACCTGGCTGGTCACAATTGTAACACGTCCCTTGGAATTTGGTAATTCCACCTTTAGGACCGAGATTCATTCCCGGTTTTTCACCCTTCTTGTTACCCTCATAGGCTTTCCCTTTCCCCTTCTTGTCATAGTGACCCTTATCCTTAAACTTGCCTTTAGAAGACTGACTGGCTTCAACCATGTTTGCTTTAGCCGATGCAGGGTTAAAGCTATTCCTCTGGTTTGTCTTGTTGTCCTATTCGATACGAAGACGGACGATAAGATCTTCGATAGTCATCTCCTTTTGCTTGTGCTTTAGATAGTTCTTGAAGTCTATCCAACCTGTAGGCAACTTTTTAATCATCGCAGCAACCTGAAAAGTTTCACTAAGAACCATACCCTCGGCATGAATATCGTGCAACATCACCTGGAGTTCTTGGATTTGTTCAATGATAGTCTTAGAGTCTACCATCTTGAAATCCAAGAACCTAGCAACCACGAACTTCTTAGTACCCACATCCTCAGTTTTATACTTCCTTTCCAATGACTCCCAAAGTTCTTTGGCAGTCTTGGTCTTGAAGTACACATTGTAGAGGGAGTCGGCCAGGCCGTTAAGAACATAGTTCCTGCACAAAAAGTCTGAATGTTCCCACGCTTGTACAACGCTAAGACTTTGAGCATCAGGTTCCCCTTCAATCTTTGGGGCACCCTCAGACAAGAACCTCGCAAGGTTAAGAGTAGTCAGATAAAACAACATCTTTTGCTGCCATCTCTTAAAGTTCAAACCATTGAACTTTTCCGGTTTTTCAGCATGATTCGCCACAGCATTGGGTAACGGCGCAATCACCGGAGTGGTCACTACAGAAGCGGTAGGACCAGTGCTAACCACCGTGGTAGTAACTTGAGTAGTCGCTGGAGTAGTCATCCTGAGATCGCAGAAATGACGAACCAAATTATATTCAAACATAGAATTAAAAAATTCTAATGTAATATTGTTCGTGACACTATAAAGTGTTCGTAACAAAAGCAAAAAGATTGTAACAATCTGTTTACAAATTCGAACAACTAGGTGTTTGAATCTGTTGTAAGACTGTATGCCACGCTACTAGAAATTAAATGTGAATTTGTAAACAGAAACACTAACAATATTATTTTTATTAAACCAGAACAGTACTATTACACTAGAGAAGGAGTAGAAGCAGAATAACAAAAATAAATGCAGAAAAACAGAAATAACGAAGCCAGAGCTTGTGTTGAACACGATTTCCTCAAAACAGATTTCGGTCTGTTTCCCAGGATACGGTGGCTAAAGCAACATATTGCCAGAGTGATTACTTGCCTGAGATCGCAGAGAGAGTCGAGAAGAGCAGAGGAGAATGAAGGTTTTGGTGTATCGTTTCTGTCTGATATCGACGGGTTTATATAGCCACGAAATTGATTGCTGTCCAAGACAACAATCATCATTAAAAACGTATATCAGTTTCTAAAATAACTGATTACGTATTAACTAGGATGGAGTGTTCTCCAAGATCAAATCATTTCCAAAATTAACTAGCGAGAGGAGCAAAAACCGGTCTGCGCAAACCCGACCATTTTCGAGTCGCATTCGTGTCCGCAGGATGCGCGAGCGCGGGCCCAAGATTTTTAACCGGGTTTCTCATTTTTCTGCACACCCCCCCGCGCGTAGATGTTGGAGTATAAAGTAACAATACAACTTGATAACCATCCAAATTCCTTGGCTTATAAACCACATTTCATTTTGAACCACTTCCAATGTGGGACAAATGGTTTCTAGCTCAAAATATATAGTCTGAAGACCACACTTTGAGCATCGATATCTCATTCACCTCTTAATAACTTTGGACGTTTAATATCTCGTTGGAAAGCCCTTGTCCTAGGCTATTCAACCATATCAAATAACTCGTCTAATTATTATATCTACATATAAATAATTAGGTCCAAAGTTTAGGAAAAATACATATTTTCCCTATTTTTTCCAACAGTAATCGGTACAATCGTGTAACATATATTTTTATAATTACTTTGTTTTTTATATGTGTCCCCATTGCGACACAATAATTTGCGTAGCAAATTTCTGTAGCATAATGACTTGTTTTCTAGTAGTGTTTAGCACACGAGTTAGTGTAAACTCAATAGTTTAAGCATTTTGGTTTAACGCATTTTTTTTATTTCCGTTTACTTTATGTTGCGTTAGAGTAATTCAATAGTTTTATGTGCTTATGTTATCTACGCGACAACAACTTTATTATTATATTTTTCATTTTTTAAAAATCATTTAAGGGTTTTATTGGTATTAATTTAGTTTTACATCGTTATCTTTGATTATCTAATTTTGTTTGTAATGTTATATTTAACCAGACTTTCTAATTTTAACGTTCTTATATACTTTGTCTTTTTACATTTTTGTTTCTTTATGTTACAATTTAACAATAAAACTGTTTTATATATATATATCCATCCGTCTTATCTCCGCGACCATGTACGAGTAGTAAAATCTTGTTTTGCTTATAAACCATATTTTTATTTGTGTGATTCCATTTATACTATATATATTAGCTCGTTTATTCCTACGTTTTTTCTAATATAATCTTCTGATCATATTGTGTCTGATGTATTTTAAAGATATGATCATATTGTGTCTGATGTATTTTAAAGATATCTAGTATATCATTCTAGGTTATTGTTTTAATACGGTAACCGTTTAGCCACATAACTTTAGAACTTAGAAAGTCTCTTAATTTAGATACAAGAATATAAGACATTTCATAATACATATGTTACCCGTGTCTAATTAATGTAATTATATAAGATATACCTATCCGACTCGATGTCTAATTAATGTTTAGATAAGATATACCTATCTGATTCGATGAACGTCCCGAAAGGCCCCCCTACTAAGTCGAAGGTTTGTATGCTCGAGGTGGCCTTCAGGGCTGCTGTTTGGTGTATTTGGAGGGACAGGAATGACATCATTTTCAATGGGAAGAAGAGCTTGGAGGATTGGTGGCGGAGATAAAGAGTACTAGTTTCTTTTGGGTTTGTTGTAGGGCAAGGATGTGGAACATAACTAGGGATGAATGGTGTTCTTTTTCATTTACGTGATGTAATTATTGTGTGTTGGGGCCGGTTGTAGCTTCTTGCTAGCCGGTTTTCCCGTTTTTAATGAATGTGCCGTTAAAAAAAAAAAACCTATCTGATTCGATGGCTAGTTTGTATCCATAATTGTTTACAATCATGCGATTCTTTGGAATCCCATGCACAAATAATTTTTTTTCCCTAAGTTAAAATATTTCTCAAAATTATACACAATTTTCACGTACATTTCCTAGGCGGCTAGGCCTAATATTAATTGATTGGTTGCAAACTTAATCATCTTTAGCATAGATGGGTTGTATATATAGGACTAAAGAATGGTATATATGTAGTGAGGCACCAACATGCATGTAAAATGTCTAGAAAATAGTGACGTGCAAATATGAACGTACCTATTGTTGTAAAACTCGTCCGAGGCGACCGAGTCAGGGACGGGTTTACTAAGGCCTGGGGGGGGGGGGGGATGCCCACACTGAGATTCATCTATGGGGAAGGAAATTTTTGATAATTTTAGGAGGCCCCTTTCTAAATATCTTAAGAGGCCTCTTTTTGATGTTTGATTATCGATAAATCAAGAAAGAGACTGAACCTAAATAGATTGATAACTTACTTGCAGATTTTTTTATTAATGGAAGCCATGGAAGCTTCAAGCTTTTGGTAGGGATGAAGTGGGTAAATAAAGAAGTGCTTGGAAACCGTGATTTTGGTAATTTAAAACTTACAAGGTTGGAATGTGGTTCTTCCATTCAGTGTCGTGGAAAGCTACCTAGTTACTATGAAGCTTGAGTCTCACCAACACGAAACATTAGACCATCGCAATAAGACCGTAAACAATATATCACTGTCATAAAGAAAGCTACATAAATGTAGCTCCAAAAATTATAAACCATCACAATAAGGAAATGAATGTATAGAACACAACACATAATTACAAAGAAAGAAACATAAAGTACAACAAACCATCAAAGATACAAAATGTAAGGCAAGACACATATAACAAAGCATTAGCAAACGGGTCTGAACAATGATGAGCAAACAATCATACACATATAAATTCCAAGGTTGCATAAAGAACCGTGTCTAGTATAAACCTGCTCCTTAGGCTATCCGTAGTGGATGGAGCCCCTTGTGGGCGTTATGCGCCATGTGGCGTCCACGTCATCAAGAGGGGCTCCATGGAAAAAGTGGTGTAGTGGTAACCCCCCATAACGCCCCTCTAATTATTACCTAATTATTATTTAAAAACCCCCACTTAATAAAATCTCTCCAATTAAAAAAAAGAAAAAATCAAACAAACCAATCAACAAGAAATGGGGGAGCGCCATGTACATCACGCCCCTCCCGGTTTCACTTAACATGGCGCCCCTAGGGGGTGGTTCTGGGCGCTATATGAGGCGCTATGGGCTCCATGGCGCCCCCATGGAGCCCCATTACGGATAGCCTTAGACCCAAAACATACACATTGCAACCAAAAGTTGTAGAGGTGGTAATAAAAACCTTAGACATGCATTTACACAAAAGCCACCAAAAAGGATCCTCCATAAGACCACACTACATGATTTGTCTCAGCAGCCCTTCCATTGTCCAGATAACCTATCATTGATACCGCGTTCTTCACTCTACATAGCAACTTAAACATTGTCTCGCGTCACATCGAATCAACCATCCCTAATAACCTTTATATAGATGGTATTTTAATTATTTATTTTAATTAAAAAATAATAATCTCACATAGTCAGACTTAGTTATGTTATGAGCATAAGATAAATAATCTCTCTAACATATGTAGAAAAATAAAAAATACATGTCCAAAACAAAAACCTCTTAACATATGTAGAAAAACAAAAATGCATACAACAGAAAACCTTTTTTGAAGTTATGCATACCCAAAAGAAAACTAAATTTCTATGTGGATTTATAATAATCAAGAGGCTCACTAACCTTCAAATAAGAACCCCTTCATAAGATAAAAACAGAATACAACACCTACATAGCGACAAAAAATATGGCTTTAGACATAAGATAAAAGACAAAAACTTAAATTATATAAAAAAGTTCGAGGAGACAAAAACCAAAGAAATATGTTGCCAAAAACCATTCAAAGTAACCAACATCAACTTGAACATCATATACATATATAAGCCACATTCCATTTGATAAAAAGAGGCCGCTAAATATAGGAAACAAAGACAAAAAGGTGTTATTATTAATGTGTAAATAAGGTGTTTAATACACAAAATTACACTACCTTTGTCAAACTATGTGAAATCCTTCTAATAGCAAGAGTATGACTTAAAAGTTAAAAAAGTGAGTATGATAAAAAATATAGATAAACCAAACAATCTTGTAATAGGAACTGCAAAAGACCTAAATGTTAATGCAGTACTTGAACAAATGTAAATGTTTGAAAATATTTTTTGAATAGATTTTTGCAAGCAAAATAAGATAGCAATGCACAATTAAAGTTTATCACGAGCAAATTTTAGCCACTTATCAATTAAAGTTAATAAAATTTTTAGTTTTTTATTTAATGCATCATGGAAATGAAATAACAAAAGCTGATGGAGATATGAGATGTTGTTAAATGACTCCCATAAAAATTAGTGACCATAACCATCATTAGCTCCCTCAAATCTTTAAATTTCATCCACTACGTTAAAAAGTGGCTTTGGTCACGGTTTTTTTGATAACGCATAGCCACTGTTTTGAAAAAAGCGTGGCCAAAGGTAAGAAATTCTCGTTTTAGCCACACATATTTTGTACCCGTGGCCAAATATATAGCCTTTGGACCTTTTTAGCCACGTATTTTTTTGTTTATATGACAACAACAATCAGGTGCAGTGGCTTTAGCCACTGTTTT
>JBCNJP010014849.1:0-10457 GCA_039602395.1 Deinandra increscens subsp. villosa | reverse complement strand
ACTTAACCCACCCGAGCCACAGATCAGACTGACCCGTCCAGACCCGTTGCTCAGAATGACCTGACCCGCCTACAGGATCGGACTGGTCCAACCCGCCGCACAGACCCGACTGACCCGGCTCGTCGTTTAGATTGGACCGACCTGTCGATTGGCTTGACCCGACCTGACCCGCCACCCGCTCCGAGTGACCAGGCCTGCCTGACCCGACAGTCTGCCCTGACCAACTGATTCGGACCCGCCACTTAGCCTACCTGACTAAACCTATTGAATGGTCCGAACTGACACAACTCGCCACTTGGTCCAGTTCGACCCACTGCCTGGGCCCGCTTGATTGGACCAGACCTGATCCGGCATCCAACCC
Source organism: Deinandra increscens subsp. villosa (assembly GCA_039602395.1). Taxonomy (NCBI): domain Eukaryota; kingdom Viridiplantae; phylum Streptophyta; class Magnoliopsida; order Asterales; family Asteraceae; genus Deinandra; species Deinandra increscens. The sequence goes on along the minus strand of JBCNJP010014849.1, from coordinate 10,096 downwards.
GACCCACCGCTTTGAAAAAATTGACCCAATAGGTCCGACCTGACCGTACTCGCAAGTAACACCCCAACAATTACGGTCAACACCCAGGGTCGTGATGTCATGAACCATAGGGGCACATTGATATCGAACGAATCCAAATGAGTTTTCAAAAACATACTTCATATACTCTACAAAGTTTAAGAATAGTTTAGTGGAAGCATAAGTGAAATCATTGTTTAAATTATTTCATGACATGATGAGTGAAAAATGTCCCATATAAGTGAAATATCCTAGTATGAAGGACTCGTGCATGCAAGCACCAAATAACTATTACCATGAGTCACTAGAATTGAAGGTTGACTATAAAGGTGCCCCCGTGCAACATGCTTTCCAATCATTTATGTGAACTATGTCAATTATATACCCATTTTGATATGTGATCGAATTTAGCGCGATAAAACGGGTAGGGTTTGTCAAACCCGAGAGATCTATCCATGATTACCATCGTAATCTAGCAATTAACGGTCGAGTCGTGTAGGGTATTACATTTGAATTTTGTGTTTCGCGTCTCATCTAATCAGTGTGTATCACTAAGTAACGTGTATCATTAAAATTCCAAAACATGTGGTCAAGTCTAGCCTAGTCACCCACTAAGACTCGGCCAAGTCTCTTACATCTTAACCTAATAACTTATTGGTGATATTCATTGATAGTGAATAATATATTTATTTCTCGAAAATAAATACAAACGTGATTCATAAAAATAGTTAATGAAACGTGTAACTTTAACTGTGACAACCACAAATTTTCATATTATTATTTTAAGGGTTATTGGCTTCAAATAATCCTAACTATCACTTTTTGGCCAATAACAATCTCAACTAACAAATTTCCCTCTGGCACTCCCAACTATCAACATATTTTTCTTCACCACTCCCTCCTGTTAATTTTCTTTCAACCCCATTAGTCATCTACCTCCATGGTCATAAGCCATGTAAACAGCCACATAATCATTTTATGCCATGTAGGACAACCACGTAGGCAGATGACTAACGGAATTAAAGAAAATTAACGGAGGGAGTGATGGAGGAAAATGTGTTGATAGTTGGGAGTGCCATAGAGAAATTCGGTAGTTGGGAGTGTTATTGGCCAAAAAGTGATAGTTAGGATTATTTGAAGCCAATAACCCTTATTTTAATTATAATTGCCCTGCTTAGATGTAATCACGTATTTAATTAACTAGAGTGGTTGATTAATCTCTTTGCGCATGTTATCGCGTATTTAATTAACTGGAACGGTTAATTTATCTTGTTCTGCATGACGACATGAAAGCACGACTTTTATAGTTTTTATTTTATAAAAACGACATTGTATTCACCCGTGTACGCTGGTGAAACATCTCATTGAACGAATATAAGTATTTAGAAAAATATTTATTAAGTTTTCTTGGAGCTATTTGAAAATAACAAGGCATTTTTATCTTGGATGACTCAAACACTCGCTATTTTATACTTGCGTTTGGACTCGTTTTTACCCATGAAAATCCCGTAAAACCTAAAGGACAACCATCATTAACGACTTTGTCTTATACCCTTTAATCCAATGAGTAATAATCGGTGGACAAACCTGGAGCATCATTCACACGGACTTGAACCACAAAGTAAAATATGTCATTAGAATCCACATATCTAGACGAACCCAATGAACTAAAGTATCCACCCAAACCCTCGATGGATTTCATTTGTCTAGTGTACGAAGCTATTGTCCAATGGGTAATACCCACTCTCAAAGGATAATATGTTGGACATTGTATGTCCAGACCTGAAAAATCATGAACCCGATCTGGTCATGATCTGTAAGAGATACACTGAGGGCAACGAGAACCGAACACGCTATGGAAACGAAGTAATTATTATTATTATTATTACTATTATTATTATTATTAAAATTATTATAATAGTTATTATTATTATTATTATTATTATTATTATTATTATTGTTTATAAATAATAATCATAAATATTATTATTATATTAGTTAGTAATAATTAGCATAAATTATTTATTAAATTGTTAAATAATTATTCTCGGTTGGATAATAACACAAATACTAGCACACATCCCGTTGCTCCCTCAGAGTCTCAAACAGTTGTTTGATAACCGCACTGATATATCTAAACTCCCTCAGAGTCTCAAACAATTATATAATTGTAATATTTGTTTATTTCTATTAGATCTGGTTTTAGTGTATCTGTGTTTGCGTGTTATAGGTGATCGGATCCTATTGAAATATCGTAACTCTTATTCGCGTTTTATTTTTGTCAATTATTTTCACTGCGTTGATAAAATATATATTAGTTAGATTAAGGGGAAAATTATTGTACAAAGGGACAAAAGCGTGCGAAGGATCCACAACCGCCGATTGGGAAGAATAAAAACGATCTAACAGATAAGGTTGATATGCGTCGGAAAAAAAGGTTTTGAGTTCATTAAACTTAATAAAAAATGTATCCTTGTCTTTTCACAAAATAATCAAATTAGTGTGTAAGCATAAAAAACGCATAATATTCACACAATAAATGTCAAATTAAAAATAACGAACTTTTTAATCACGCATACATGTAAAAATCACGCAACAAATTTAATAATGCATATGTAATAAACACGCAAGTGTTTAAAATCATGCAAACTTAAAGCAGATTTATTTTTTCTCGCAAATGTTATCATTATCACGCAACCAGATTAAAAAAAAACGCAAACGTCTCAACATCATATATCAGAAAAACTACATGCATAAATACGAAAAAAAATCTGACAAGGTTTTTAATCATATATTGCGCGTTTTGACAATATGCATTAATTGTTTGTTTCTGCTTTGCGTTATTTTAGGTTTTACACGCAACCACCAGAGAAATAGACAATGAATGCTGATTTTGAAAAAATATGTGGAAAAAAATGAAAAACCCTACATGATGTATTGTAACTAGAAGTTATAATTCGAATTTACTAACTGCAAAAATAAAACGAAAAGGTAATCTTAAAAATCACGCATCTATTAAAAATGCAAACTTTAATTCAATTCAAACTACTACAAAAAAAAAAAAAAACAGATTCAAAAAAGTCAAAAAGAAGAGATGTCTAAAACATCTTGATTTCTTCCACAAAATCCTTTTGGTCTTTAATTTTCTTCGTAGTGCTATCCATCAGCCTACGAAGCATCTCGTGAATCTCCTGCTTCAACTGCAGTTGATCCATAATGTACTCCATAGCAGCACTCAGTATCTCACTAGGAGGATGATCAACAAACTCCTAAAGCATCCAAATATGAATTTCGATGCTATTAGTGGTGAGACCGACCATCAATCTGAATGAATTATACATGATGCGGCCTTTTATTTCTTGTCTGTTACAGAGTTCGTCCAACACCTTTATCACCTTAGGACATTTTCTGGGAAATGTAGTTCAATGAAGATGAAGCCATTGAAGATGTATAAGGAAAAAGGAAGATGGTGAATTGCTGAAATAAACTGTCTGTCTAACTAGTAAAAATACAAAATACTTAAACTAATAAGTGGAGGGAAACCGAACAGACGCAAGGAAAAATAATAAATTAAAAACACGTATTCAATTTCTTTATTACGCGTAACTATAATTAAAAATACAAAAATACCCCTATAACTTGCGTCCTTCCATCTACTCACTCTGCTGAAGATTTATTTTGAAAAATGAAGTTGAAGATAATGATAATGATCGAATATCAGAAGGAAAAGCACATCTTAGACGTTCTCAAACAAAACATAGACGCACTATGAGAAAAGATCAAAGAAAGAATTAAATAAAAAAATCTATTCATCTTGCCGAATAATGTCTATCGTGATTCAGTAATTTTGCTCATGTCAGAAACCTAGTCGGAGCCCTTCGAGCGTGTCACACCCCCAAAAATCCCACGCGCGATAACGCACCGCAGGGAGCGTGACAAACCAGGATCGCAGTCCATTAGTTACACCAAACGACAAATAATTAATAAAAATGTTTCATATTTCATTAAAATATAAAATTAGAGTTTTACAAATGCGGAAGCGTAAATACAATAAAAGTACTTATTTAAAATCTTTGTGACCCAAAGTGACGTGGCTTGTTCAAAGACATTAAAAGCGTTTCAAGACTCATGCATGCGTACTCGTGATACTCGAACATCCGCAACCTGAGAAATAACATACTAAAAAGTGTCAACACAAAGGTTGGTGAGTTCACAGGTTTATCAGTTCAAAAACAGCTAAAGTTGAAAGTAGTGTCACTGCTCAAAAACAGTTCAAGTTGTGTTTAAGATTGACCATTCAACAACGGTCAAGTTGAGTTTAAGATTGACTGTTCAACAACAGTCAAGTTGTAAGAGCATAATCACTAATATATATCAAATAGCTAGCTAGGCTATATACATGAAACTTCGCACGTTGATGGTCACCGAAGCTAACAGTTGTTTACAGTTTGCGCAGTTTGCCTTGTTGTGTTTAGGACGAATATAACACCCGTTCGATATCCAATCGAGTCAGCGCGACTGACCCGGGTGGGGTTTGTCAGACCCAGTAGTACTACAATATATTTCCCGCTATCGTCATTAATATTAACGGTACCATAGGAAGGACTTTGTTTTATCAGTGTGCTACAAGTACTTCAAGTGATATATAAAAGTCTAATTATCTCAGTTGTGTAAATCATGCATGTTAATCTCCCCCAACAGAATTTAAAAACAGTAAAATGGGGCCGTGAAACTCACCTGACGGTGCGCTGCAACGAGTAATCAATAACGGGTCTTGTGTGATTTACCGAGCACCTAACGAGCATACATACGTAAGTGCGTGTTCATCGAAGGTGACTAAGTCTAGACCAACGGTGAAAATGGTAATTGAGGTCTAACGTCGACATGTGATAGGAATCATTATGTCGAAACGAGTGAAAGGTGGCTTTTAGCCTAAATCATAAGGATTATTAGAATCCGATGAAAAAAAAAATACATTGTAGACTAGTAATATGTTTTCATGAAATCAAGCAACAAAATATATATATATATATATATATATATATATATATATATATAATGAGAGCGTAAAATACACAAGTTACATAAATAATAAAAGTTCTAAAACGTTTACTTTACAACTCCAAATATGCATATTCTATCAAATCACCTAATGCATATAAACCATAAAGAATAACCAATTTTATATATATACATATATCTCCGTTTCAAAAATCGTGTTTTAAATCGAGATATCGAGATAATTAAATTACCAACCCAATAACGACGCTTATGGGATTAAAACATGACAAGAAAATAATTTGGTAAGGGTACTTAGACCATCCAAAGTTCAAAATAATGCAAAACAACAAAAATAAAAATATAGGGAGGTCATCGGGTTTCAAACCCATGACCTCTCAATCCAGGACCAACGCTCTAGCCACCGGGCTAAATGTTCCTTTTGATTAGATCTCGACTGGAAATACTCTTATATTAATAGTGAGATGTAAAAACGGTTTATAGGGAAATAATCAAAAAGATTTGGAGCGACAGGGACTAGAACCTGCGACCTATTGATTCGAAAGCAAAGTCCTGACCACTGGGAAAATTTCTGTTTTAATTAGAAACCCAGGTTTAAATTCTTTTAACAATTATGCGACCTGAGTCATCTTCCTTATTCAAAACCCTAATCGTGACCCACCATTAACAAACAACAGAAACTTCGCAGGGACGAACCAGATGGGAAACATCACTTAAAATCGACTTCAATTGAGATTTAGTGTTACCTTAGACGTTAAACAGACACCAAAATGGTGTTCATGATGAACCCGCTCGGAGACGACGACCGGAACCGACCCACGAATAGCCCGTGGTGCCTCCAAGCGCTGCTGTGACTGCGAGTGAGTGATGATGCGAGGCCAACCGTGATGAGAGTCCGACGATGGTGCAATGGGGGCGGTTGCAAAACAAACTCGAAGGCGGTGGTCGGATTTTCTTCACACACGGAGGTTCACGAGAGTTTGACAGTGGTGATGGATTGATCAAACAAATGCTACCCAATGAAGGTGTTTTAGTTACAAGAAATGATTGTAATAACAGTAGCTTAAATCGCAAGTGTAATGGGGGAAATCGGATCGATCGGTTGCCGGAAAACAATAACATCGACGGTTTCATTTTCTTTAAACCGACTCTTGAGATATGGCAAAAATGGTCCATCAAATATTTTACCTAATGGGAATTAAGTATAGGTAATTACACAACATGTCCCTCCATGTTTTGTTTAGTTAAAGAATGTTTAGGAATTGGCAAAAGTGGCCCTTCAAGGTTTGAAAAAGAAAAATTGTTAACAAGACTAACGGGGCCAATGGAGAATACTTGAGCGATGGATATACGAGTGTGACAACACATATTCAACATATGACGTTCACTGAATATTTGTCACATGAAAATCATAATAATAACTCCCAAAATATATATTTTTAAGTTCACATAAAATGATAAACATGAGATCCTAACGATACGTATTAACTCACATAAAATCATAAAAGTTTACTTATAACTATGTGTCACAATATCACGTAAAAATCACGAATAAATGACGTGAATATATTATATACATACATATCACATAAAATTATAACTTTAATCGTCACATAAAATGACAAGCGTTCACATGAAATCATAACATATGATTTACATAAAATCATAGAACATTAAAGTCCAGACTTGAGTGCATGCTCATATAGTGACTGTTACAAAAACCCTAGATAATAAAGTCAATAAAAGACAATCTCATAAATGTTCACACAACATTTATATCAGTTCGGGTTTAGGTTAAATTATGAAAAGACCTGAAATGCGGATTGTCACACTATCTAACGCATGTAAAGCACATTTCAATTTGGGTAAACACGAAGTGGCCACAAAACTCCTATTAGCTCCAGAGTCAAACAATATACTAACAAACACATTGTTCACAGAGAACATACCAGATATAACATCATCACTATTACGAGCCTCTTCAGCAGTCATGATAAATAGGCGAGGTTTACCTTTTGGACCCCCGCCATCTCTGCCCCGGTTTCTTTCTTTAGCAGCATCCTTGGGTTTTGGGCAGTCAGCGATTCTGTGTCCTCTGTCGCCGCAGTTGTAACAGGTAGCAGGCTTTGTGCACTGATTTGCAAAGTGACCAACCGTATTGCACTTATAACATGTGGGCCTGTCTCCCCTGTAGTCTCTGCCTTTCTCATCCTTGCCTTTCTTTCTATCTCCCCTGCGATTTCGGTCACGGTCCCTTCTCTTACCCTCAAACCTCTTACGGTGCCCTGACGATTCATCCCTTCTCCCAGATTGGCGGTTCCACTCATCACATAGAGTGCCAGTCAAATTCATGGCAGATTTCAAAGTGCGAGGTCGAGAAGCTCTCACATCTGCCCTGATTACTGGGCTCAAACCATACAGAAATCGACGAATCTGAGTTTCTTCCTCCTTTGCCATATGAGGAACAAGGTTCAGCAGCTCATTGAACCTGTTAATGTACGACATGTAATCTGACCCCTTCATCTCCAAGTGAATAAACTCATTTTCCAACTTCTCAGATTCATTTTCTGGCAAAAACTTTTCCAACACTAATCTGCGGAACTTATTCCAACCCATCGAGTAAGTTCTGGTCTTACCTCTTTTGTTCAGCTCCGCTTTCCACCAATTCAAAGCGGGTCCTTTAAATGATTGAGAAGCAAACTTGATTTTGTCTCTCTCTGCACACTCGCTGATATCCAGCGCGCTTTCAACCTCATCCAACCAGTTTAGTGCCTCAGTGGCACTTTTGTCACCCCTAAAGATTCCTGGTTTACTCGCCATGTATGTCTTGTAGCTGCAACCCCTCTGGTATGCTTTTCGTTTCTCCTTTCGCTCTCTCTTTGCTTCGCGCTCCTCAGAGCTGTCAGAATCTGAACTGTACTTGCGACGCCTCTTAGGCTCGCTCCTCGAGCTTGCAGAAGACTCTTCTCTAACCCTTTTACGCTTCTCAGACCTTGGCTTTCGGGAACTTGCGGAGGATTCATCTCTCACTATCTTGCGTTTTTCAGACTTAGATTTCCTATGATGGCTCGATTCGGTTCTTTCTTCAGTTCTGGATTTCTGTCCTTCAGGTTCAACGTGTTTCTTACCCAGTCTTTTTTCCTGGGCAACTAAGTTTGGGAAATGCACGTTGCAATCCCGTCAGCAATCAGTTTCTGGAACCTTTCTATCCTTCTTCTCTCGCCTCTGCTCGGAGGTTAGAGGGTTTTCACTCTGAGGTTGGGTAGGTTTTGCTGTGTACACTTGGGTGTGGGGACAATTAAACATGACGGTAATATTGTACCATATTAAGCATGACGCATTCGGTTGGGATTAAACGGGTTTGAGTTTAAAGCGGACAAACATACCGGCAATCACCTGGACTAGTCAAGTAACTGAAGCTGAAAAGGGTTCCTCAGTCAGATTCATACGGTTTGATCCCTTGTAAACTTTCTCATGTTTGGTTTGGTAAGTATTTGTTTATTTTTATCTTTAGTGTGTGAGTCGTTAAGTTCCTTTTTATGTGTTTTCGTCTTGGCCAGGTTGATTTGAGAAGTCAAAATGTGTTTTTTATGGGTTTTAATGCATGACAATATGCCCCCGACAGATCTTGCCAAATTTTTAGGGGAAGGAGTATGGGATAATAAGTATTATCCGAATGGAACTCGAGGATGATACTTATTATCTAATGGAAAAGACTTCCTCCGTCAGATCTTGACAAATTTTTAGGGGAAGGAGGGAGGATAATAAGTATTATCCGAAAAGACTTCCATAATACATAGTATCCGAAGGGAACTCGAGGATGATATGTATTATCTCAGGGGAAGTCCTTAGCTGAGGGGAAGTAATCAGCTAAGGGGAAGTTTTTAGAGGTCTTTGGGTTCAGGGGAAGTTTTATAGAAAACCCGTAATCTATATTAGGGTTTTTGGTTAAAATATTGTTAATTTGAATCAACTGAACAGATGATAATTACCTTCTAACCCAAAGACCAATCATCAAATGTCTGGTGGAGTATATTTTTTTTCAAATGTGTGTCAGACAGGTTGATGATAGAAAGATGTTGCTGCTGCTCAAAGTTAAAGAACCAGCCGGACAAGACTTCCATCTGGAAAAGCAACTGTTCAGGGGAAGTTGTTGGTGTCTTTACATGTTTCCAAAAGCTTCAAAAGTTTTTCAAAGAAAATGCTCACAAGTTTAGGGGAAGCTGATGATTTCAAGTCAATCTTTAATGAAGAAAATGATGCAGAGAGCAGTCAGAGATCATGAAGTTTGAAGATCAACAATCAAGTTCTTCACAGTTAGAGGCATTCAAAATTTTACCCTCTAATCTTTGGAGATTCAAGGCAGTTACCGAAGATTTAGCAAGAACCTGTTCTTTCAAGAGAAGAAAGTCAATGAGAGTCCTCCATTTCATTGATTGTTCATTTAAAGAAGTTCGAGCTGATGCTGATCAAGAGAAAGCCCCAAATGCCCGTCATGAAACCCATTGAAGATTTCTGCGGAAAGAATCTTCATCAACATCTATGCCAGCCAGTCAAGAAGAAGAACTTCAAACATTGAAGACATTTAATATCACAAGCCTAGGGGAAGATTGTAGAGGCTAGATTATGAGGCTTGTAATATTAAATTAGTTGGGCTGGGCTTAGAGGGTTTATTTAGATTAGTAGACTAGTTTGGTTGGGTTTACTATTGGGCTTGGGGTTTACCATTGGGTTTACTATTAGGGTTTAAGGTCCATTAGGGATCCTATATAAACCCCATGTGTTTACCATTGTAAGGGTTGGCGAGTTTATGATTGAGAGGAGTGCCAAGGAGGTGTTTATGATCGTAATCATAAACTAGAGAGAGAGTTCAAGTTTACGATTTCTTGTTTTGTACCCGACAAGGTTTCTTGTGTGCAAAGATCAAGTTTTTAGCGTTAAATCATCGTATTCTTCGTGTTTTCTTCTCTTCTCTATCTTGAATCAATCACCTACGAGGATTCCGCACTCGTTCGTGATAGAAATATCGTGACTTGGTAGATTTTCCGGACCTACAATA
>JBCNJP010014848.1:0-10458 GCA_039602395.1 Deinandra increscens subsp. villosa | reverse complement strand
ATTGGAAAAGAAAGTTCTTTTTTGTGAAGCGTGAATCCATTGTTGGGGGAGATTCATTGCCGATGAAGTGGGTTTTAAAGGGTAGGAAACTGAATTAGGTTTTGTATTTGAGTTTCCCTGAATTTCGCTAATGATATTTTTGTTGTTTCTTGCAGCTCCTAAGTTTTCTGATCTTGTTGAAGTAACCGAAGAAGCTGTGGAGAGAACTGCCACTTTCCTGGAAATCCCACCTGCTGACAGGACCTTTGCCATCGAGAGTGCCAACAGCGAACAAAGCTTCTCAATCGACCACTCAGAAGCCGTTATGTCTGGTAAGTGTTTGAGCTTCTCGAATACGCGTTTTGAATTAGGCTTCCCAATCCTGACTACTTTCTCTACTTCAAACTAACAGCTCCCAAGCCTGCAACTGGATTCTCCCTGGACGACCTGACCTCTTACCTGGAGATGAAGGAAGAGAAGCCTGAGCCCCTGACCAGCGTCCGACCTCCTACAACCAGGGCTAAAGCAGCTTCCTCCAGCAAGAAGAGGAAGGGTTCTGAGGGCACTGTGTTCCTGGAAAGCTTTGATGGTCTGAGCCCCGCGGAGACTGGCAACAAGCTTCTAAGCCTGCACACAACGACAAAACTGGTAAGTGTAAACATAGGATTCCCATACCTTAGCGGCATCCGGCAAATGGCTGAGATTCCTAATTGACCCTGTTGTCTTTCTTTTATAGGGCATCGAGCAGCTTAGCACCGCATGCATTGAGGCTGAGACCAAGCTGGCCATGGTCCAGAAGAAGCTTGATGAGGCAAACAACACCATCCGGATCCAGGGCGAGATAGCTGAATGCAAAACCCGGGATTATGAGCACAAGCTGAAAGAGCAGGAGCTGAAGTTCCAGGTTGCTGCACAGGTGGAGGATGCTGTCTCCAAGCAGTCAGCTGCTCGCAGTGTGCTCCAGGCAATGCTGAAGATGGCAGCGGAGGCTCAGGCTGATGGGTTTACTTGCTCGAAATGGACTGTGGATGCCTGGAAGCTATCCTTGGGGGCAACCCAGGATTACCAAGGTAAACCCTAGAACCATTCCATACATTGCAAATATCATTCAAATATGTCAAACACAGGTATGTAATTAAAGCAGTTATATATATTCATAAAACCCAACCTGGGCCCGGAAAAGCTCCGGACATCCCAGGCTGGGACATGTCAAAAGACCCTGGATATCGCATCCAGGGGTGGGTCATTGTCTTAAACAAAATATACCGGGAAACATCATCCGGTATACCATCACATGCATAAAAATAAAATTGTTTTCAAACAAACATGAACCACAAAAGATAAGAAGGTGACCCCTATTCTTCAAGCTTCATCCTGGGGCACCTCCTTCGCTTCCTTCTCCTCCGCTGCCTTCTCTGCTGCCTTCGGGTCCTGGGCCGGCTGCTCTCCTCCCTTGGGCTGGTCGATGTCCATGGCGTGACCAGTGGAGCCCTTGGATGGGGTGCTTATGCTGGATCCAGGGCCGGTTTCAGGGTCACACCCTGCAGGGATGGTGGCGCCTAAGTTGCGCAGTTTGTTTGCCCAGTCGGACACATCCCAATTGGGGTTCTGAAACCCCAAGTCCCTGGCCTCTTTCGCCATCTTCAGCCTGCACTGGAGGAGCGAGATGCGAGCTATCAACCTACCCTCATCACCCTTCGCAACCAGCGCAGCCTCGTGCTCAGCCCGCACCTCAACAGCCCTCTTCTCCAGCTTCTGCACCAGCCCCAAGTTCTTATCAGCAACGATCTTGTTCAAGCTCAGTTCCTTCTTCAGGGTGGCGACCTCCTTCCTAGCTAAGGATTCAGCATCCTGGGCACGCCTCTCAGCGGCCTGGATCAACTCAAAGAATCGCCCAGCAATCTGCAAACAAAGGTAAGTTAATTAACAAATTAAACTCTGAATGGATTAACTATGCAGGAAAATTCAGGGGTACCTAGGATTTACTTACTTGGCGAGAGGTAGCCTCAGCATGTGAAAGTAGCCCAGCGGCGTCCATGTTCTCCAGGGGCTGCAGTGATATGGCGGAGCTGGTGGCCCTGGTTTTGCGCTTGGTGCCCGAGGTCTTGGAGGGAGGAGCTTTGGGAACTGATGGAGGCTCGGATTTTACCGTGGCCAGGACTTGGAAGTCATCGTCACTCAGCAAATAGGCGTCCAGATCCACTTCTTCAAGGTTCATAGCAGCAGCAGCTAAGAAACAAAAAGCATAAAAAGTTAACAGAATCCAGAGAAAATCCTAGGTCTAAAAAGCAGAGTACCAAGATACTTACAACTTGACATGCTGTGGGAGGTAGATGAAGCAGCTTGGTGGGGGTCCGTCCTGAATTCTCGGTCCACTTCGTTGATGCTGAGGAAAGCTTCAAATCTCTCGAACACTCCAGGATTTGCAGGTCCAATGGAGCTTAAGCTGGGAACTGCAGAACAAAAATCCAAGGTCAGTATTTGAATAAGATAAAATCCTAATCCCTAATGCAGGTAAAGACCTACCGTCTACCCTCCACCTAATTGGAAGGCTCACCCCTCCTGGAATAGTGGACCTCTTGACAAAGAAAAATTTCCCTTTCCATTCCTCATAAAACGAAGCCCGAGGAATCATCTGAACCTCTTTGCTCAGGGCTTTGAACAGGAATCGATTGTTGCCGTGGGATTTGAGTTCATAACCCAGGGCCAGCTCAGGCAGACCAACCAGGGAATCGAACTCATTGTTCAAACGATCGATGGTACCCAGGATCCTCCAAATGATAGGAAGGGTTTGGGCGTAGGCAAGACCGGTGGCCTCGAAAAACTCGGCCAGGAGGCCGGAGAAAGGATAAGAGAGACCCATGGAGAAAGGAGTGAAAGGAAAGCAGACCCAGGTCTCAGAACAGAAATCCGATCGAACCCTTTTGTCGAAGGGTCTGATCTCAGTGGATTCGGGGAAAAGGCCCGACGACAACAATGCAGCGATGTCGTCGTCGGTAAAAGTGCAAGCTTCGAGCGCTCGGCTCTGCAAATAAAACTGATCGAGGAAATCCTCGATTCCAGTCTCCTCAGCCGTTGTCTCCGCTCGTATTTTCTTACGGGTCATGATCGGGGAATGATGGGAAAAGTGGGGAGAAGAAGTTTACCTGAATGAAGAAAATCGGAAGCTGGAAACGTCGGAGGAAAACCCTTGCTCTCAAGAAATTTGTGTGAAAAAAGAGGAGAGGTTAAGGGTAGTATTTAAAGAAAAGAAGAAGTTACAGAGGTGATGGGAGGTCGCTCGAGACGTGGCATCATGGATGCGAAATTAACGGACACGATTGAAGCAAGGGGCGATGTGGCCCAAAAATTCAAATTTTCACAGCTGTAAGTTCTATCCACTTGCGAAAATTTGGGGGCAATTGTTATACCCTGAATTCTCAGCTAATAATCCAGGGGCAGGTATTACCTAGGAATTGTATGACCCTGGATGTTGACAGGTAATGTTCGATGACCCAGGATGATTAACATCAGACGGGAAGGTTTACCTTTATTTTATTTTACACTTATATGATCTAATCCAAGGATTGCCCTTATTTTTACAATGACCCAGCATGTGGAAATGACCCTGCATGCTAGGATTTCGTTACTAACGTGTCTCGTGCTTTTATCTAAGTGACGACAGGTTGACAAAGTCACTCAAACGGTCGAATAAGGAAAGCTGAAGACTCATTTAGCACGTGGTCAAAGTCAGTTGGCTGGAAACTCGGTCAACTAACGGAAAGAGACGTTGGAGGGGGGATCCCTGGAATATCGGAAGAACAGTTGAAGACCCCTGGAATATCGGACGAGTCATTGGAGCTCTCGGAGTATAAATAGGACCTTTAGTCGTTCATTTTTCAGCTCATTCGAGCTTTACTGATTGTATTCTCGTATTATTCTCTCTGCAAACACATTGTACTCGACATTTTTCAGTGATCAATAAATTGGTAGCGTGTGTTATCGCTACCCGGGGTTTTTATGCCGGCGGCGCCTTAGAGACATCTAAGGGCTAAGGGCTTTTCCCTAGTCAAAATCTCGGTGTTCCTACTTGCATTTCTGGTTACATTTGTGTTGCTAAAGTTTCTCAACTGATTTCATAAATAAACCTAAGTTTTTACCCAGGATTCTAGTTATTTGTCCCTGGAATTCTGCTGTTGTCCCAGGATTATTTCAAATTGTTTTCACATCTGAATTTTAGACACCTAACCTCACATTCATATTTGGTTCAAACTTTGCTAATTTAACTTAAGTAATTTTTAGCCAAAACAGTGATTATATTTGTTAACCAGCCCGACAGAAAAGGTTTTGTGTATACAGGGGATCTGGAACATGATCGCATAAAAAAAATAAGAAAAAAAATGTTAGGATCGGGTCTTAAACCCGCGACCTCCAGAGTATAACGGGTAGCCTTAACCATTGGACCAATCCTTTATAATGAAACGAAACCAGAAAACAAAGATTTTATGAGATCCAGACCCGTCACCCATTCCTTTACCCAGAACCTTAATCGATCCCGTCCCATTTCCGATTAAACTAAGACTCGAACATGATGCACATGCTATACAGACACTAACGAGAACAAGGTGAACGATACCTTAGAAGCGAGGATGAGAGTTGATGCGTTTGATGGTGAAACCGAACCGAAATCGAGCTCTAACTCGACCCGAACACTTCCTCAATCACGACTTCGACTCCCACTAGTTTCCTGGTTGTTCGATGGTGATTCAGGATGGCGGTGCGGGTGGCCGGAAAATGCTCCGATTATGGTGGTGGTGGTGCACCGGTTGGATAAAACGAGAGAGGGAGAGAGCAAGAGTTTTTGTGTGTGTTTTGATTGCAAATGAATGAGGTGATGATGGAGGTGATTATGAGTTTGCAATTATAGCCATAATCAAGAGGAGGTGATCGGCTTTCCAGTCACAATTGAAACCGATTTTAAATTAATTCAAGAATATGTATTTGACACTTCTAGTCCCTCATGAAACTACAAAGGTGGCACAAAGTGTGAAATAATAACAAGGTTAATCCCTCAATATATAGGTTAACTAGGATGGACTAGAAAGTTAACAAACTTAACTCTTTAGGCTTAGGATAAGTTAAGTGGGTTAACCGGAGTAACGGGTCTATCTTGAATGCTTGACAAAACGAATATATATATCAACCTCCATGCAACGTGTGACGTTTTATAAAAATATAAATATTGGATCGTCACATAGAATCATAGATTTAATACACATAAAATCATACAACAATACGTATAATTACGTGACACGTTTGTCACATAAGATAATAGAATAACATGTGAATATATATATATATATATATATATATATATATATATATCACATAAAAATCATAAGTTTGATCGTCACATAATATAACAAAACGTTCATATGAAATCATACCGTATGATTTTCTCAAAATCATAAAATATAAAATATCTAAACTTATGTTAATGCTCGTATAGTGATGGTTACACAAACCCTAAGTGCTACTGTCAACACAGTCAACAATAAATGTTCACACAACATTTATATCAGTTAAAATAAATATTCTCACGAAATTTATATCAGTTTAAGTTTATATAAATCAGGAAAGACCTGAAAAGATGGATTGTCACACATCATATTAACCACATTCAAGCCAATAAAATTTAATATAAATATACCATATATTGAATTATGATCAAACAGAAACATAATGCGTTTTTGGTTGGTTTTGACGTACGTATCGATTTTGGTAATTCACCAACGATTCGCGACTCGATCAAGTGCGTGATGACTAGTTATATGATAATTGATTATTAAACTCATAAAAATGTTGAATTTGATATACAATGACCAAATATGAGATTCCCGATAAACGACGAATCGCGTACCGAAATCGCATAAAAACCAAAAATTGCTTTATTTTCAATTTAGAAGTCCAATTTGATTTCATTTGATTGTAATTAAGTACTCAATTTCTAAAAACAATTATAAATCATTCAGATCCATTAATTAGGGTATAAACACCTAAAAATTCTTCTAGTTCTCAGTAATTTGCAAATCGGTAAATCATGAATTTTTAAAATGGGTCGGATTTCTCAATTGGGTAATTTACAAATGTTACTGTCAATCCCTTCCCTCTCTCCCTCTCGAACCGGTGAAACCAAGTCCCTCCCCTCACGACTCATAAATACACACACAAAGACTCTTTTCTATCTCCCCCTCTCTCTTGGTTCTCCTTAGCCCAACCGAACCAAACACCCTCCTCCTATCTCATGATAATCGGTTCCAAACACCCATCCCCCCCCCCTCCCCCACCCTCATGTTACTGTTACTTAATGAAAGACATCATAAAATATATCATTCCATCCTAAACACAAACACACACATTTCTTCTCTTTCTCTCTCCATGACCTTTACTCTCTCTATCTCTCTACTCTCTCACTAAAAAAACCTATAAATTATAAAGTTGCAAGTATCATGAGGAGCTAGGGTCAGCCTCTCACTTCCTCTCATCATTTTCGGTTTTCATCCTAAGTCTTGGTAAGTTTCTTAAAGTTTCTTTTAATAACAACATGTAGGATCATGATAATATGTTCATTACTATGATCCATTCACTTCCTACTACAAGTCTTGATGATGGTTGTTTTGGTCAAAAATTCACTTAGGAATCCTGTATTCCAAACTTAGATTGTGAGGTAGTGTGCTTAACTATCAAGTGAGCAAGTAATCCAAGTTGGGATGATAACACAAGGATTTTAGCGAGGAAAACTCCAGAATCCTTCGAGTTGCCTCTGAGAATCCTGGATAAAAACCTCGGGTGCCGGCTGAAAAACCGCCACCAAGTCAATGTTATTAATGATCAAGCAATTCGTTACAATGGGTTGGAGGTTTGATCGATCAGAGCTAAGTGTTACAATGATTCGTATTCGCAAGCAAGCTAATGAAAGTGTGTTGTTGTGTTCCTATTGATCGAGTCCTCGTTTATATAACAAATAACAACTAACTAACTATCCGGGATTCCCGGGATCCTCTTTCTCCACTTCTCTTGACCGTTGAGGGAGACGCGACCCACTTCTCCACGTGCCAGTTAGTTGTGGACCGAGTCTTCAGGAGTTGGTTAGGTCCCTTAACGTCCCTGAAAACGAATAAAGCACATGGCAAAAATAAGGGTTAGTCGATAATTAAATTTCAGGATACCTGACTGGACGGGATTCCCAAACCGTAGTGAGATTCCTAGTATTACGCAGCTTCTCTGTAAGCATCCTGAAATTGACCCCTAACAATTGCCCCCGAATCTCGGCTGCCTGTGGATAAGATTAACAGCTGGCGAGATTCGTTTAACTTGAGAGGTTTACGGCGTCATCACGGTAAATACGGTTGGATGGGACGTTTTTTTCGGCGTCCGATTGATGGGATAGCCATCATCACTTCTTCTTTAAATACAAGATTCCGAGATCACAATCTCACCATCTTCTCCCAAAAAACCCTTTCGAGCTTCTTCGTCATCGCAGGTCAGTTCTTCTTCTTCTTCTCCGGCATCTTTTCTTTTTTGTTTATTCCGGTCATGGCGAAGAAGAATACCCGTTCCGCCACTCCTTCTTCCTCGTTAGGCATTGAGGATTTCGTTGATCAGGGGATTCTCCCCTTCAATGAAGAAGAAACCTGCAACTTTTCCGACAACGACATCCGTCAGTTGAAGGAATCCGGTCTTTTTCCGTCGTCGGCCATCATTCGGCGTTTCGACTCCCGATTGAAGGCCGATTGCATGTCCAACACCTGGGTCTGTTTTCTCTATTACCCTTTCTTGCTTGGGATGTCCTACCCCTTTCCGGCCATCGTAAACGAGTTCTTCAAAATCACCGGCCTCTGTTACTCCCAAACAATGCCGATGGTGTGGAGGATTCTGTTTTCGCTTGACAACCTGAACAATTCCCGGAAGCTTGAGATGGGAATTCCTGAAGTTTGTGCCGCTTACAACCTGAGAACCCACGGGTTCAGTCGCTTTGTTCTTCAAGCTCGCTCTTCCTACTCCCAATTGATTCCTCGTGCGTCACACAATGACCATGATTGGAAAAGAAAGTTCTTTTTTGTGAAGCGTGAATCCATTGTTGGGGGAGATTCATTGCCGATGAAGTGGGTTTTAAAGGGTAGGAAACTGAATTAGGTTTTGTATTTGAGTTTCCCTGAATTTCGCTAATGATATTTTTGTTGTTTCTTGCAGCTCCTAAGTTTTCTGATCTTGTTGAAGTAACCGAAGAAGCTGTGGAGAGAACTGCCACTTTCCTGGAAATCCCACCTGCTGACAGGACCTTTGCCATCGAGAGTGCCAACAGCGAACAAAGCTTCTCAATCGACCACTCAGAAGCCGTTATGTCTGGTAAGTGTTTGAGCTTCTCGAATACGCGTTTTGAATTAGGCTTCCCAATCCTGACTACTTTCTCTACTTCAAACTAACAGCTCCCAAGCCTGCAACTGGATTCTCCCTGGACGACCTGACCTCTTACCTGGAGATGAAGGAAGAGAAGCCTGAGCCCCTGACCAGCGTCCGACCTCCTACAACCAGGGCTAAAGCAGCTTCCTCCAGCAAGAAGAGGAAGGGTTCTGAGGGCACTGTGTTCCTGGAAAGCTTTGATGGTCTGAGCCCCGCGGAGACTGGCAACAAGCTTCTAAGCCTGCACACAACGACAAAACTGGTAAGTGTAAACATAGGATTCCCATACCTTAGCGGCATCCGGCAAATGGCTGAGATTCCTAATTGACCCCGTTGTCTTTCTTTTATAGGGCATCGAGCAGCTTAGCACCGCATGCATTGAGGCTGAGACCAAGCTGGCCATGGTCCAGAAGAAGCTTGATGAGGCAAACAACACCATCCGGATCCAGGGCGAGATAGCTGAATGCAAAACCCGGGATTATGAGCACAAGCTGAAAGAGCAGGAGCTGAAGTTCCAGGTTGCTGCACAGGTGGAGGATGCTGTCTCCAAGCAGTCAGCTGCTCGCAGTGTGCTCCAGGCAATGCTGAAGATGGCAGCGGAGGCTCAGGCTGATGGGTTTACTTGCTCGAAATGGACTGTGGATGCCTGGAAGCTATCCTTGGAGAAACTGGAGAAGGCTGGGATCCCGACTGGTGGAGACAAGCTTCCCTTGGTTGAAGCTGCTGGCGCTGACGCGGGTGAGAAGGGGAAGTCTGTGGAGAAGGCAGACGAGGAAGATGCTGGCGGGAAGTTGGAAGCTCCCGAGAAGGCGATGGGCGATGAGGACGATGCAACGGTCTGAGCCCTCTTTTTTAGTCTGTAGTTTGTTTTGATGTATGTCTTAAACAATTTCCTTTCCTTGTCTTCGCTGAAACAATGTTAGAACAAGTAACAACAATGGTTGGGGATCCTGGTGGAGGGATCTTGCAGTTTGCAAGACGAAACCAGGGTTCCCAATAATCTTTTGACCTATGAGCTTCCCAAGGGGAGGGATCCTGAGGTTTTCAGGACGAACTTTGGGAAGCTCAAACCCCGTAATCGTTAATAACATTATCGTATTTTGATCATTTTGAAATGTGTTTGATATTTACTTTGCATAATCTCATAAGTTTGAAATATAATTGGTGATAAAAGTTCACCTAACTTAATTATTAATTTTGTGGCGAAACTTAAAATCTTTATAGGGTTAAGGCCAATTGATTGAATATACCATTCTAACCTTTAGAAATTCGTTTAGGTAATAATTTCTATAAAATCGAGAATCCTATCAGGAAACCTTACCAGGATCCTGACAGGTTACCTTATAGAATTTCAGACCGTTGATTCCAGGATTCCGACGAGAATCCCATTTTCATCGAAACTTGTGATCTTGGGAAGGCCTTTCCTCAGTATTCTGACAGGAATCAGGAATCCTGAATACACTTCCCTCAGCATTTGTCTTAACTTATTCCAGAACCTGAAACAATCATAAGAAGCTTCTTGGCCTCCGGCCGAAGCTTAAGCTTCCGAAAACAAGTTAAGTTTAATAATGAGCCAGGAATAAACCTGTGCATTTCTGGGGACAAGCCCGTGCAATTCTGGGGACAAGCCCGTGCAATTCTGGGGACAAGCCCGTGCGTATGTGACACGAAAATGCCAAAACCTTAGATAACGCGTCAGTGTTATAAACCTTGAGAATCCTCCCAGCAGCCCTTAGTGACAAGATTGTCAGCCACCCCTGGAGTGGACTGGTCCGGCCACCTCGAGCATACTGGTGGACAACGTGCGCTCCTGGCGAGGGTCGTGCGCTACTGGCGAGTACCCAAACGTAGAAGAGGTGAATTCCTCTTAAACCTTAGAAGGTATGCAGGATACCTTAAACGGAGGAGAGGTGATCAGCCTCTAACTGGAGTTACACCCAAAATACTTAGGATTCTGAAAATCTGCAAAGCACTCAATACTTGGTGAGGGGTGGGTGTTAGCTTAGCTAACACCACTCCGATGCTTAAGTCAGAAAT
>JBCNJP010014847.1:0-10458 GCA_039602395.1 Deinandra increscens subsp. villosa | reverse complement strand
AAGGCAAAAATAGCCTATGGGTAGTTGACTGTGGATGCACTTGCCACATGACAGGGAATAAGCACATTCTGGAAAACACAAAAAGAATCAATGGAGGACCAGTTGCCTTTGAAGCACAAAAGGCCATATCACAGCACAAGGTGATGTGACAAATGGACTGGTAAAATTTGATAGAGTCAATTTTGTTGATACATTAAATTTCAACCTGCTTAGTGTCTCACAAATGTGTGACAAGAATTTGAATTTAATGTTTAATGAGAAAGAGGCCATAGTCCTCAAACCTGGTGTCAAAATTCCTGATGAACTTATAATGCTTAAGGCACCCAGGAGAGATGGATTATACATTTTGGATATGTCAGTTGCTACACCTTCATGTGGCACTGCTTGCTTCGTATCCAAAGCCTCAGTTGATGAATCTGATCTATGGCATAGAACGTTAGGTCATGTGAACTACAAAAACATGAATAGAATTGTGAATCTAGGCTTGGTTAAGGGTCTTCCTAACAAGCATTTTGCATGTTCTGAAAATTGTGTGCCATGTCTCAAGGGCAAGCAACACATAACCTCCTTTAACCCAAAAGTTGAGTCTTTATTTCAAAACCTCTAGAGCTTTTACACATGGACTTGTTTGGTCCAACTAGAGTAATGAGTTTAGGAAAAAGGTCATACTGTTTTGTGATAATTGATGATTTTTCAAGTTATACTTGGGTTTTCTTTCTCAAAACAAAAGATGAATCTGATTTTTCAATACTTGTTTTCAACACTTGCATGAATGGTAACGACTTCTCCGCAACCTTTGACACGAATCTTTGCAACGCGACCAGCCTTCCATTCAACAGTTGCACATCCTTTATTGTAGTCGGTGACCCCATTTGCAAAATCGCATCTACTTTCTCTGGACAAGCTCTGATCCCTTCATTATTCACCATCATTCCCAGGAACTTCCCGGCACTCATACCAAACGAACACTTCTTTGGATTTGAACGCATGTTAATCTCTTTAAGCTTCGCAAATGTTTCTTCTATATCCTTAAACATATCTTCTTCACTTCTACTCTTAATGACAATGTCATCCACATAAGCTTCCAAGTTTCTTCCGACTTGCTTTTGAAAAGCCTAGTCCATAAGGCGCTGATAAGTTGCACCTGCATTTTTAAGGCCAAAGGGCATTTTTTTTATAACAGAACATACCTTTCCTTGTAATAAATGAAGATCTTAGGAAGATCTTCCTTGTATGATCCTTGTATGATCCCTGTTTCGTGTATGATCCCTGTTTCGTGTTTCGTGTGTGTTTGGTTAGCTTTAACCGAAGCAACTAGGCAATTAGGCAGTTAGGGCCTACTTAGGAAGATCTTAGGAAGATCTTCCTTGTATGATCCCTGTTTCGTGTGTGTTTGGTTAGCTTTAACCTAAGCAACTAGGCAATTAGGCAGTTAGGCACTTTCATTTAGTTTTCTACCTGGACTTTTATTTGGGATTACCTTAGTAACTAGGTTATGTCTGTAGTCTAGGTTGCCTTGGTAGTTATCATTTGCGTGGTAGTTGTCATATTGATTAGTCAGATTGGAGGTCAAAGTCATGCTTAGAGGATTCTTATCCGAGTGATATCCGTCTCATTACTGATTTTCATTCTTGGATTCTGTTGCTTTGTTCCTTAGTTATTTCTAGTTATTTGCTTATTTGTTTCTTTGTTTTTCTTAAAACCAAAATATTTTAGGTTAAATATTAGCAAAGTTCGCATAACGAGAGCCTGCATTGCGTCCTTGGATTTGACATTGAGAAAGTTCGGAGCTAGTAGTTTAACCATTTACTTGCTTTCGTTACTTGTTTATTTACATGTTTCTAGTATGTTTGCTTATTTCTATGTTTACCTACGTGTTAGTTAGTTTTTTTAGCTTAGTCTAGTTTCTTTCTGTTCTGTTTCTATTTTCTATTTCGTTTTTCGTCTTTTTATGCACATTCATCGTCGGAGGAGTCACTTTTCACCATTGTCCGAGCCTGAGAGGGTTTTTCATAGACTTCGACGTTTGAGGCATTACCAGTTCTAGTTCCGATGGCAGTTCCGCCGAGACGCACGCTCACCGACTACGCTCGTCCCGATATCGCGGGGGCGCAACCCAGTGTTATACGACCACCCGCGGAAGCTAACAACTTCCAGATCCAGCCTCAGACCATTTCCATGATCTTAAATTCTGTTCAGTTCGCTGGATTTCCAAATGATGACCCGATGGCCCATATTTCAAATTTCCTTGAGGTTTACGACACATTCAAACTCAATGGAGTCACATAGGAGGCCGTTAAGTTGAGACTCTTCCCATTTTCCCTTCACGGCGCAGCGAAGGCGTGGCTTCAGTCCCTCCCGCCTGGTTCTATTACTACTTGGGATTCTTTGACTCATAAATTCGTTTCCAAGTACTTTCCTCCGTCCAAAGCCGCAATGTTCCGAAACAAGATTTATTCGTTCATGCAGGAGGACACCGAGAGTTTGTATGAGGCATGGGAGAGATTTAAGGAGTTGTTGAGGAAATGCCCATCCCATGGCATCGAGTTGCATCAGCATGAAACGCCCTCACGCTACCGACGGTTGATAGTTCCGTCGGTGGATCTCTGAGTAGCAAAACGCTAGAGGAGGCTGTAAAACCACGGAACGATCTTACTACTGGATGAATCGATCAATCTAGTGCATAAGAATGTAAATAAGCTTTGTTTTATTGATTTCACCAAGAGAACAATTACAAAGCTTTCTGGTTTCTCTCTCTAGAACACTCTTAGAAACACACACTTAGTGGAGATGATATGACCAATAATCCTAACATTCTAAGCTGGTCAACCTATTTATAGTGATCAACTTACCACTGGCGTACCAAGTTCCGGACCAATTGGTACGTGCGTACCAATTGGTATGGCGTACCATATGGTACGGACACCTTGGTAAGTTGACACTCAGACTCACAATGACACGCTCACTTAGATACATTACACGAGACACATTATAGCATAGGAATATGCTCTAACAAACTCCCCCTTAACGTGTAATGTATCTATGCTAACTAAACTTCAGTCTTCAATCTTCAGCATTACTGCATCTGATCTTTAACTTGAAATTTCTTGTCAGCAACAGAGCTTGCATGGCCGGATCATTGTTGAATCAATATTTGAACTTTAAGATCCACTTGTGAAAGATACTTCATACTCCCCCTAGCACCATGCTTTGAGTCTTGACAGCACACAACCTGCAATTTCAGAAGACAGAAACGCGGTTTTCCGGTTCAAGCCAACATAAGTTATTCTTGGCGCAAAACTTCTCTTCGGGATTCCAAGATATATGATTTGAAAATGTTTTTCATATCTTGTGTCGATCGGTCGAAAACAAACAAGAAATAAAATCTTTTTGGCTTTTATGAACTTTATGCTAAATCACACCAAAAATCTTTTTGATTTTTCTGAAATGAAAAATAAAATGCAATACAGAATCAAACTCTATTTTTGGTATTTTGTGAGAAAGATCACAACGCGAGATCATATCAGACATAACGCATCTAGCACATTTAATTTCGGTCTTAATCAACATGCAAGCCAAGATAATCGCAAATACAACATTTATGTTTATTTCAGCATGCACCAAACATTTTTATCATTTTTAGATATGCTTAAGGTAATATTATCATGCACTGATAACTCGGCCTCCACTCTATCAGAAATACTTGCAAATCATCATTTTTATCATATAGAAGCAAATTTTTTCAGAGATCTAATCATCCTTGATGAGTCATGCAAAAATAAAGGAGAACCTCAAATACCTAGCAATCAGGTCGGTCTTGTGGAAACGTAGAGAAAGCCCAAGTATTTGAGAAAATAAGAAAGCAAAACAATTTGAAGTTGTATAATCCAACAATAATCAGGTCGATACTTCCGTATACGCAGAGAAAGTCCGATGGGTTATACGAAACACCAAATAAAATAAAGCATAACGTCAAACGAACAACAATCAGGTCAATCTTTCGATACGCAGAGAAAGTCCGATCGTTTGACAAAATAAAGAAAATCAAACAAGTTTAAATCTTTCATAATGAAAACATGCATTCATCAGGATATCTCTTTATTCTATTTTTCGAATCATCACACAACATTCATCAAGAAGCAAATAACCAAAGATCATCAGGAAAGCTTTATGTTTATATCTTACTTGCACATATCAGATTAGTCATGCATATTCACACATTATGCAAGTACCTACAGCCTTTAGACTTAGTCTATCCATGGCAGATAACGTATATGCTAGTGTACTATCATTTCTCGCTTCTGTCGAATCTATTTCTCAATTTTTCATTTTTTTATATGTTCCAATTTCTCCCCATAAAATTCAAACAAACATTTTTGAAAATGATTTTGAAAATCAGTGTTTCAAAATGAAAACAATGCATTTTAACTTAAATCAACCACAAGTATCTCACTGTCAGTAATATTTCAATCACTAACAGGAAAATAATAAGTTCATAAAACCCCGACCCTCATCCCCAATTGTGATAGGTCGTCCAGTGTCATCAATAAAATATGTGCTGGCTGTTGAGACAACCTTTGGTCGCCATTCCTGTTTTGATTTTAAAAGTTTTGATGAACCATTGTCAATTGATGAGTGACAATCAGAACTACTACCCAACTTTTCTGAGTTAAGCTTCTTTTTCCATGAAAATTTAGAATTGGGTATTGGTTCACTAAAAAATAATACCATCATGATCGACATACTTTCTATGTTTGGCAGTTGATGATGAATTGTTAGTTGTCGTAGGACAATTATTTGCATAATGACCCTTCTTACGACAAATATAGCAAAGTCTTTTACCAGCTGGATTGATTGAAATTGGTTTTCCAAACTGATCAGTGAAACATTCATCATAAACTTTTGAAAACACAGGCTTAGGTTTCTTTGGTGTTTGAAATTTTGGAAAACATTTTGGAGAATCATAAAAACCAGAATCATCTCCATAACTAAAGAATTTATCTTTATGATATAACCTGTTTGATTTAGCAGAATGAAATGAATCTCAATTGTTATCGCCTTGTGGTGTGGCATCAGATATACAAGAAGACTCTTCAGAAGAAAGCTTTTCATCTGATGAAGATCCCTTCTTCTTCCAACATTGTGACTTCTTATCTGAAAACACCTTCTACTTCTTTATCTTCATTGCTTTGAATTGCATCTTGTTGAAATCCTTAGGCAGCATTTCTTTTTCTTCAAATCCCAAACCACCATTCTTTTGCTTGAATTTATCTTTCACATATTTTGGTATCTCATGACCTTGTTTGGCAAGCTTTGTAAATTCAGACTTGATACCTTTCAAATCATTTTTCCCAAAAAATCAAAGTATCATCGATCACGATCTCAGAATACTTTGGCATCTTTACATTTCCGGGATTTCCATTAAACACCGTTTCTTTTGCAATAAATATAGATTTGGAATCAAACTTTAATCCTTTGCAATAATCAAACTCTTTTTTATTCTTCTTAAATTTTGACTTGGTTTTCTTTCCTGAACTGGTATCAGCAAACTTTGAATAATCATGTTGTTCAATACTAGATGGTATAGCTGGAACAGACAGTTCAATATCCACAGGAGCAGGAACTTGATGAAGACTTGCATCTTTACCATTCTCCTAACTCTTTTCCAACTTATACAAATAATTCAGGAAAGTCTGTGAATTGTTGCAATTTTTCAATTTCCTTTGTAAGTCAAAAATCTTAATCTTTTGTTCAGCTATTTTCGTATTAGCTTCCATCAACTCTTTCTGTGAAGCAATGTACTTGTCCGACAACATGTTATAATCAATTTTATGACATTCTCTCAAGTGACACTCTTCCAGAACTTCGGCAGTAACTTTCTCAACCTGTTTCTTATAATACACAACATCTTGTTTCAAAATGTTATTTTGACTTTGGTTTTCCAAACTGATCAGTCGACCATTCATCATAAACCTTTGAAATCACAGGTTTAAATTTCTTTGGTTTCTGAAATTTTGGAAAACATTTTAGAGAATCATAAAAACCAGAATCATCTCCATAACCGAAGAATTTATCTTGATGATAAAACCTACTCGATTTAGCAGAATAAAATGAATCTGAATTTTTACCGCCTGGTGGTGTGGCATCAGATATGCAAGAAGACTCTTCAGAATATCTTTTCATCTGCAGATGGTGAAGATACTTTCTTCTTCCAAAACTGAGGCTTCTTCTCTGTAGACACCCTCTGTTTCTTTTTCTGCTCAGCTTTCAACTTCTTCTTGTTGGAATCATTAATCGGAACTTCTTTTCCTTCATATCCCAAACCACCATTCTTTTGTGTAGGATGTTCTTTCACAGAATGCCCTTGTGAAGCTAGACGAGAAAATTCATCTTTGATAGCTTTAACACCAACTTCCTTATTTAGTAAAGATCCGTCAATCACAATATCAGAAAAATCCGGAATCTTCACATGTCCTGGATTTCCTTCAAAAAATTTTTCTTTATCAAGAAATGTAGACTTGGAATCAAATTTCAATCCTTTGCAATAATCAACCTCCTTTTTATTCTTCTTAGATTTTGACTTCTTTGGTTTTCCAGACTTAACACCATCTCCTTCAAGATAATCTTGCAACTTCTGGGTTAAATCATCATTAGATGGCTTTTTCAGATCAATCACTTGAGCAAGAACTTCATGATTATCAGCATCTTTGCTTGGTTTGCAATCTCGTTCCAGATGATATAGATAATTCTGAAACACACTTGATGTATTGTAATTCTCAAGTTTTCGTTGAAAATCAAGCATTTCAATCTTTATCTCAGAAACCTTTGTATTAGCTTCTAGCAACACCTTTTGAGAAGCAATAAATTACTTAGACAACTCGTTATACTTAAGCTTTTGACTATACATTCTATGACATCCAGTAAGAACTTCTGCAGTAACCTTCTCTACCTATTTCTTATAATAGGCAACATCTTGTTTCAAAATGTCATTTTTACTTTGAACCTCACCTTTTTCATCACGCAACTTTGTGAGTTCCTCCTGAAGTTGAATTATTCTATTAGCAGCTTCGACAACAATTTTATTAACATTCTCATATTTTTGTTGAAGAGGATAACATTTCGCAAATAAAGCATCAAAATCTTCAACAACTTCCCTTTCATTAGCTTTAGCTTTATTGCATTCTTCAATTAACACTTATTTTTCTTTCAACCAATCTTCCTTAATTTTAGCAAAATCAGTACACGTTGTACAAGAGGAAGATGCAGTCTGTTGAATTTTTGCTTCGTAACCATCATGAATTTTATTTTTCCATTCCTCCAATTCATTTGTCTATTAAGTATCTGTTCAGCAAACAGGATGCTAAGGCGAGACTCATTCGATGATTCCTGCTGCTACAGGAATTTGATATTGAGATCCATGAGAAAAAGGGAGCCGAGAATGTGGCGGCCGATCACCTCTCGCGTTTGGAGATCGCGAAAAATGAGAAACTCGAGGGGATGCCCATAAATGACTATGTCCCCCATGAGTTACTCGATTATGTTCGCCCGAGAGATGACGATGAGAGTCCATGGTTTGCAGATTTTGCGAACTACTTGTCGAGTGGGATCATGAAGAAAGGGTACGGGTTTCAGCAGAAGAAGAATTTCTTTTTTGACGTGAAACATTACATTTGGAAGGATCCTTATCTTTATATGATCGGTGCTAATTCGGTGATTCGGAGATGCGTACATGGGCGTGAGGCACGCCAGATTTTGAGAATCCCTGATCTTCCGGTTGAACCGTTAGGAATTGATTAGTTCCAAAAATGGAATGGTGCTCACCAAAGACGGGATCAGGTGCATTTTCATTCATTTCGATCACCTCAACCAAAGATTCAGCTTGAACTGCTGGTTGATCTTCCGCTTGGGTTTCAACCTGAACTTCAGTCACCATCGGTGGTTTGGTGACCTCAGTTTCTTTTTCAATCGACTCAATAACCTCTGTACCCTCACCTTCTCCTAACACATTTTCATCAACCCCTTCGGTTACAGTTCCTACAACTGTTGTTCCTACACTTTCTTCACCTTCAACATTTTTTGCTATTGCTTTGCTGGTGGAGGCTTTGTTCTTTTCAGCTTGATCAAGGGTGTTTTCAGCCGGAAATATCATAACTTTTAGCAGCCTTATAATCATGTTTATATGCTCAGGGAGAGCACCAACAATGAGCATGGAAGACTGAACCAATTCAGTTATGTTGGGATCTACAAATGGTGAGATAGCAATCAGTTGGCTACTCCTTACATTCACCCAACATTATTCAACTGAGAAAGGTTGAACACCAGATTTCCTGCATGTAGTGGCTCTTACTTCAGCCGAAATTCTCTCATGTTCTTCAATTTCTTTTATAGCAGGTGTTGAGACCAGATTCTCCCCCAATTTGACAGTATCAGCTTGAAATATGTTTGGGTTCGAAGGGCCTGCTTCAGCTTGAATAGGAACACCTTGAGCTTTAACCAATGATGCAACAGTGACATTTAGAATGTCAACCTGTTGTTGGAGAGATTTGTACATTACCGTCAATTTAGGTAGAGTTAAGCTGTCCTCAACTGGCATTTTACCAGTATCCCTGCACGAAACCAAGTTATCAATCCTAGATTAATCAATCCTGGTACCCATGGCTTTTTGGCACGTGGGTTTCTCCTCATCTGTCTCAAAAACCCTTGGTTCCAATGAAGGACCCTCAGGTGCTGATTCAGAGAAGATTGTCACAAATCGGGTCTTATCTATGTTACTACTAGCACCAAGGTCCAATGGGGACTCATGGGCAGCAGCAACCATTTCTGTATGAATCTCTTCTATACTCCTGAGATTCACCTCCGGTTAGGAGTGGGGGATCAATGTATTAGGGTCATAATCCATCAGTGTGTTCTCATGTAATGAGGTGGGTGAGTTAATAACACTTTCATTTTAATCAGAGATGTATACATTGTTACTCCTAGGTGATTGGAGATTTAGGGGTGAAAATATTTCGGATGGGGATTGTACATCCTTATCTAATGACTCCCCTTCAAAAGAAGGTTCATCCCTAAGAGATAATCCCAATTTGGTTAGTTTCCGCTTGAGCTTTTTGCCTTTAGCGGGGCTAGAAGCTTCAGGTTGGTTAGTGGGCATAGGTGGAGGAGACCTAGCAACAACATTTCTCGATCTTTTGAAAACGACAGGCGGGGATTCAGATGATGAAGTGGCAGGGGTGGTAGTTTTGGTAGTGGACTTCCTCTTCTTGGAATGGTAAGTTTGAAGTGTAGATGAAGTAGGGACTGATGTGGGTTTAGGAACTATGGGGTTTATATCTTAAATATATTTAGATTGGTTCAAGAAAATACCAGAGTCAGTTTGCATTCAAGAACCTCCAAGTATTTCAAATGGATGTCAAGAGTGCCTTTCTCAATGGGTTGTTGGATCAAGAAGTGTATGTATGTCAACCTCCAGGTTTTGGCAAATCAACTAGTACCCAAACTTTCTGCTTATTGATCTGAAACAGTTCTTCTTACATAGCTTCTACCCAGCTGTTGTCTTCTAAAGCATACATCACCTTGGTAGGAACCTCTTGAGACAGAAAAGCAGCATGTAGGCAAATGTTTGCATCAACAGATTTGTTCTTGTTAACACAGGTGCTGACACATCTCCAATAACATTTTCCAACTGATGATACTTGCTGACTCTTCTATATAAGAATAATGGAAATTCAAGGCTTCTTCCATTGGTGGGAAAGTTGAGTTGTGGAAGGATTTCATCAAGCTCAATATTACAAATAGATGAGATGGGATCTGATGTTGTGTTCAACTCATGGGAACTAGGCATTAACCCATAGGATTCATGTTCAAAACTGAGCTCATTTGATTGAAAATCATTTGAGTTTGAAGGCTCAGTGATTCTAGAGTCGTAGTTCTCCAAAGATTCTGAACTGTCATTTTCCGGTTGAACTTGGACCGGAGTTTCAGCAGGTTCCGTTTGAACTTGAACCGGGAGTTCTTCCGCTTGATTTTGAACCAGAACGACATCTGCTTCAATTTGAATGACATCAACAGTGTTGCTAATAGCTGTTGGCCTAAATGGCTTCATGCTAGTTATTGAGAAGAATGGAGGGTCAATTGAGAGGTTCTTTGTCATATTCCTCCAATGCTCATCAGCTGAAGTTTTGATTACCTGATCTTTCACAGAATTACTAACAGGCTTCTCAACAATTATGTTGAATGCAGTGGTTAGTCTATCATGTCATATAACCAGGAGGGCTGAGAAGTAAAGTTGTTCTTTGATTTCTCATTAAAGAACACATTCAGTGTTTTTTCAACAACTTTAGTTCTCTTGTTGTATACTCTAAATGCTTTTGACATGCCTGAGTATCCAACAAAATATCCATCATCTGCCTTTTCATCAAACTTTGGCAATAGCTCAATGGTTATTAAAATTGTGTCAGG
>JBCNJP010014846.1:0-10461 GCA_039602395.1 Deinandra increscens subsp. villosa | reverse complement strand
GCGGGTACCCCACTAGTATATATATATATATATATATATATATATATATATATATATTCCTTTTTAATAAACCGTACAGTTTTAAATGAAGTGCAATTAATAAAATAGAGTATTATTCCATTAATAGTTTTTTTATTCAATACAAATATAAAAACTATGATAATGTTTTATTCGATGGTTTTTTTAGTAAACGAGATGTTTACCACCCCGCGCGTTGCTGCGGGGTTGAATTTGTATACTGAACGAAAGTGAAAAAGTTAAGTGGTATAAAACGTAAAAGTTTAAAAGACTCATGGTGAAAGTAGAAGAAAAAAAAACTTAAAACAAAAATAAAAACTTTAAAAGTTAGAGGGTTAAAAAGTTAAGTAGCATAATACGTAAAAGTCTAAAAATCTCGTGGTGAAAGTATAAAAGTATAAAAATATACTAAGTTAAGGGGTATAAAACATAAAACTCTAAAAGTCTCGTGGTGAAAAGATAAAACTATAAAAGTATACTAAAAACAAAAGTAGAAAAGTTAAAAGTTTCGTGGCCAAAGTAGAAGACAACAAAACTTAAAACAAAAAGATACTTTAAAAGTTAGAGGGTTAAAAAGTTAAGGGGTATAAAACGTAAAAGTCTAAAAGTCTTGTAGTGAAAGTATAAAACTATAAAAATATACTAAAAACGAAAGTATAAAAGTTAAAAATTTCGTGGCCAAAGTAGAAGACAACAAAACTTATAACAAAAAAAAAAAAAAAAAAACTTTAAAAGTTAAAGGTACAAAACGTAAAAGTATGAAACATATGTGATTAAACTATGAAAACCAAAAGTTTACTATTTCGTTAAAAAAACGTGTTTAAAAGTTTAAGGGGTAGAAACTGTCAAACCCAAAGTTTTGTGGCCAAACTATGAGAAATAAAAAGTAGCCTACCAAAAAGATAAAAAAATATAAAAAGTAGTGGCCAAAGTATAAGATACTAAAAGTATACTATTCACCATACAAATTTCATTGTGATCCGCCTGCGCTTCGCGACGTGCCACCTGTTCACCTGTCAGTTTAAGTAAGAAAAGTTTTAATGTGTTCAAAGTATAAAACTATAAAAAGGTCGTACCCAAAGTCAAAAACTATAAAAGTATAATAATAAAAGAAATTAGAAAAGTTAAAAGGTATAAACGTAAAAGTTTAAAAAAAAAAACAAAACAAAACAAAAGTGGAAAACTTAAGGGGTATAAAACGTAAAACTATAAAAAAGTTTCATGGCCAATGTATAAAAAAATAATAACTATAAAAAACAAAAGTTTTAAATTTAAAGGGTATAAAACATAAAATTATAAAAGTTTCGTGATCAACGTAGAAGACGACAAAACTTAAAACAAAAACAAAACAAAATTGGAGAGTAGAAAATGTAAAAATACCAAACTTTTGTGGCCAAAGTTTGAAAACCAAAAAGTTCCCTAACGCAAAATTAAATAAGTATCGTGACTAATAGGGGTGTCGAAAATACCCGAACCCGATTAACCCGACCCAACCCGAACCCAAATAAGATAATTCGGGTCGGGTCTAATAGGGTCTAAAAGGCTTAATAGGGTCAATCGGGTTAACCCGAAAAACCCGAATTGTAATTAGGGTCGGGTTTCGGGTTAAATTTAGAAAAAAAATTCGGGTTCGGGTTAACCCGAATAACCCGAACAATGATATGTTAAGCGGTAAATCGTTGACTCAATATATTATATATATTATGAATGTCACACCCCCAATTTCCACTAACGGAGTTTTACCGTGTGGGGTGTGAACCAGACCAGGACCCGCGTCATTAGTTACATTAAACATAAGATAGGGGTTCAAATTGTAAATATATTTCCAAACGGGAAATATCCAACCAGAGTTAAAGTTCAGCGGAAGCTCATAAAAGTCAAGTTGCGCAAGCAAGCGCCGATAAGTAAATACCAGTTCAAGTTGAAAAGATTTGAAAATCAATTCCCAAAATAAAAGGTTTTAGCCAACATACGTGCCCAAAAATCAGATTCTCCTAGCGTCCTGCAAAGCATGCATAAGAGCAAGTGTCAACTAATGTTGGTGAGTTCACATAAGCACATAAGTATAACTAGTATAGTTATGCAGTACGAATACAACAGTTTTTATTCGTATATAAGCATGTATATTAACAGTACAATCCATATCGTAGGTAGCGAGCCTAAGTTCATGTCACTAAAACGTTCGCAACCGAAGCTGACCAATTAGTTGTAGGAGTAATTCCTTACGTGGTTTGCCTTCCCCGTGTCTACTCGATCACGGTAAGTTAGGCTGACATTGTCCTCAGTCCGACCGCCAGTCGGGTGGTGCATCTCGTGCCCGCTGAGTGGGGTTTGTCAGACCCCAGTAGTACTACCCAATATCCCCTCGCTATAAACTATTAACGGTTCGATAAGTAAGGACTTTCAAAGATAAGCATTTTACGTGAACATGTGATATATGTTGGATTTCTACTTTAATCATACATAAACGTTGTCGTGTTATCACCCTAACCCGGGTGTAACGTGTTTGCGTGTGTTATCGTCCAAAACCGGACGTAACGTAAAGGTTGTGAAACTCACCTTAGGGTGCGCTGCTACAATTTATTAAGACTTCGAGTCTTGCGTAGTTTACCAAGCACCTATTGAATTTATATACGTAAGTGTGTGTTCGCACATGAGTAACATAGCCTAGACGACAATTTTGTTATCAAGAAATTCCAATTATGACGCGGGTGACAATTTCAACACATGACAAAAAATCGTTTTTCGAAAGTAGTCAGAAATGATATTTAATCGAGGACACAAAGATTTACAAAAATCAATATACGTAGGGTATTCCAAATAATAAATGTAGGGATCATCGAATAAATATATATATATATATATATATATATATATATATATATATATATTTGTAAATATAAATATATCGAGGCATGGTCATAAATGTGGAAAATAAAACGTCCTAAATATATATGGCGCGTCAAAGTTCAAGAGTTTAAAGAAAATTTTTAAAACGTTTGCATGGCAATAAATCAAATATATTAATTATATATATTTCTATGTTTGAAACAGTTTATATTAATAACAACGAGACCATCGAATTCTAATTCATCTAAATCATAATATTTTTACAATATAAAACTTCAACGAGTACCCTAACGGGGTCTATGGAAGTTTCACGAGTCAAGATCTAATAGTCGTGTAATAGTTGTATTGGGTATTAAGCTAAGAAAACTTGAAATCCATAAAAAGAATTTAAAAACAACAAAAATGGTGGTCATGGGGATGGATCCCATGACCTCTCGGTTAAAGTTCAAGGTCTTGGCCATTGGGCTAGGCCGCTGTCTGGTTAACAGGCTTGCATCCCAAACATTTTATGCGTAGATCAAGTTGCAGGCTGGATGGGCTTATGGAATAAAACAAGAAAAATAATAGGGGCTGCCGAGGTTCGAACCAGAGACCTCCCGGTCTCCAGCGGATAAGCTGACCAGTTGAGCTACAGAACCGATTGTGCTAAGAATCAGTCAATTTAGTATTTAACACATCATGTCCAGTCATCATCTTCTTCACTAAAAACTCCGGTGGCCGGAGTTTTATTCCGGTCACCGGAAAATCGCGAAATCATAAACAATGTAAAGAGAAGCGTGCGACTAGAGGGGAGAAAGGGTTACCTTGAACCGAGGATGAGTTTAGGTGCGTTTTTGAAGCCGAAACAAAACCGAAAAGTCTCGACTTCAACACTTGACGTTGCTCCGTTCCTAAAAATTGTTGCTACTGGGTTGATCGGCAGAGAGAGGCGACCACTGCGATGTGCAAATGGTGGCGTAACAGCGCCTGGTTGGCCGGAATTTCCGAGTTTGCCGGAAAACTAAAAAAAACGAGAGAAGAGAGGGAGCTCGAGAGAGATTGTGTTTCTCGCAATTGAACGGATCTTCAGTGGTAAAATGATTATTGCAATCAAAAGAGACTTGAATGGGGGATTGATTGTCTTAATTTGAAACCGACGATGATAATGTCGATCGGTCGAAACCGATTCTCGTTCTACAGCTCGTAAATGCCATTGAATTGGCTTTCGAGAATTGTCAAGAATGGTCCCTCCACAAATAAACACAAATGGTTATAAAGTTTGGATAATGACACATCAGTCCCTCCAGCTTTATTAAATAGAAAACAAGTTTCAGAATTTACAGTAAGGCCCCTCAAGGTTATAAAATATTAACGAACTCTCTGATGAAGTTAACGGAGGTAACTTACCGATAATTAATCGAGTGTATGTCAAAACGTATTTAACGAACGAAGTTTTACAAAAATATAATCTATATATGTTTCGCATAAAATCATAGTTATAAATCCATAACTAATGTTTTTAGATTTCTATAAAATCATAGAAATAGTTCGTATGATTACGTGACGCACCGTCACATAAAATCATAAACCGATGTGCATATATATATATATATACATATATACCACGTAATAATAAAGATAATTGCCACATAAAATGACAAAACGTTTTCATGGAGTTATAAAATATGATTTACATAAAATCATAAAATATAATTATTCAGGTAAGTTAACCGACGTCTAGACTCATGTGCATCGCTCGTATAACTATGAAAGTTAACGGAAGTAACGGTCGTTATCAAAATATAACACAAATTATTAACGGGGTTAACCTGGGAAATTGCCGATTGTCACATCATCCCCTTGTTAAGGAATTTTCGTCCCGAAAATTGCCTTAATTCGTTACGGTTTCTGTGGAAGGAAAAAGAAAAATTTTAGGGTTGCTACAATGAATATATCAAATGTTATAAAATAAATATCTTAAATATGTTCGCTATTCCTGTTATAACATTTTTAGTTACATAAGCCATAAGCGCATCACCATACATGCACTATCCAATTTTTTAGTTTTATTTAACATTATGTCGTTTGTAATTTCAAGGCTCATTTGCATTTTTTAACAAATAATCAGTGATCAAAAAATAGAATACGAGCATTAATTGTTTTATTCGATGTACAAGTTGTGACGTTGTGTTAATGATGAAAGTGATATCAGAACTCCACCTCTAAATTATAGTGAGAATGTGTTTGTGTGTAAAACCCGAGTAACCCGACTCACCCGACCCTAATAACCCGAAACCCGACTAACCCGAACCCTACTAACCCGAACCTTAATAGGGTCGGGTTGCGGGTATGATTTTTTATTTAGAAAACCCGACTAACCCGACCCTAATAACCCGAAACCCGAACGGGTTAACCCGATTAACACCCCTAGTGACTAAAGTAGAAAACGACAAAACTTAAAAAAAAAAGTGTAAAACTTAGAGGGTACAAAATGTAAAGGTAACAAACCTTTGTGATCAAAGTATGAAAACTCAAAACTTTCCTATTCATCATCAAATTTCATTGTATATAATATAAATACGAAGTAATTTTTATGTGTATTTTTTACTTAATAATTATTTGTAGTTTAAAAAAGTAAAGTTATCTAATGATATTAGGAGAAAGAAACTAATAAAAAGAAATTATCCATTTTAATAAAGAAGTTTCTACTACAATTATTTGATAAATAAATATTATAATTACACTTAGTTTAAAAAAAAAAAAAAACTCAAATTTGCTTTCCAATTGAAAGTAGGTCTCAAGTGACATGTTGATAATTATTAGGAATGGAAAAACTAGAAGGTAGTTTCTAGAGATCCGATGATCGTTAATAAACTAGTGGACGTTAGGTTAAGTAATCTTTACGTGGTTGTGGTTAAGTGGTGAAAACTAATTACGAATACTAATACGTTGATAAAAACATGTTGTAAAGTAAAAGAAAATTAATGATGTAAAAATGAACGTTTATAACGACACGTTTTAAAGTCAAAGAAAATTAATGATGTAAAAATGAGCGTTAAGAAATATAAAAGCATAGATTTACGTTGAAGTGTAAACTGGTTTGGTTTTACTGAAACGCAATACTTGAGTATATAAAAACAACATATCTTAAAACTTATAAGAGAACATAATATAAGGTAATAAAATGACCGTTAACATACACAAAAAAAAACATATCTTTAAAGATAAAATATTAATAGTTTTCAATTAGCCAAGCGTTGACGTGGGTTAATACGAGTACACAATTAAACTGCATTACTATAACACAGCGTAAAGAAAACACAAAGTTATAAACCTAAAAATAATAAAGTTAGTCATGCAAAACACAAAAAAAACTATACACTAAAAAGTAAAGGTGCAAAACTAAACTAAAATCAAAGAAAACACTTCAGGCGAACTACATAAAATTATACACAAAAAACAAAGATGTCAAACTAAATTAAAAGCAAGAACAACGTTAAAAAAAATTAAGGCCACATGAATCACCTAGATGGATGTCACATGTACAAAAAATGTTACTGTAGCAAGAGGGGTTGAACTTATATCAACCCGTGTATTAAACGAGATGTCCTGAAATAATAAATAATAATAACTATCAGTTTGGCCAGCAGCAGTTTCATTTTCGTTATTAGTGCATCCGATATACCCTCATTTTTTTGGTGTGGTTGCTTAGGTGGCACAGTTTTCACTGCGCCAAACCATCCCTAGCACGCGTTATACTTGTGCGCGGATATTGTGCGCAAAAGTCTTCACGCCGGTGAAGATAGGCTTGGTTCCACTCAGGTGTTGACACCTCACTACCATATATATTATATTAAATCTAAGTAATTAATTAAGTTAAAATCTGATTTTTTTCAAATAACTTTTACATGCTAACTTTTTTAGGGAAACAAAATTCGAAGTCTTCTATATTTCTTTTTTCTGAACACAACGATATAAGTTTGAACGAAAACGGACTAGCTTTTTTTTAAAAATATTTTTTGCCGCGTAAGCGTTTTTTGATACGTTTGTATTCTCGTAAAAGATAATTGAACCTTTTGACATGTTTTTGAACACTTTTGTGAAGACGAAAGAGAATTAATCGAGTTTGAGTAGAAGTTGGTTTTATTTAGTCTAATTCTAGCATTTGTAATTTTTATGTTTTAAATTTTTTATTTCTTATCAAGTCATTTCATTTTTTTAATATTAATATAGTTTTGTTGTTTTTAGTTCTAATATTAAAGAAAAATTAAAAAGGAAAAAAAATTTAATATTCCATCACACGACACCACGTACATCACATGGGTATACCACCATGTGTGTGGTAAATGCATGTGGTCTAGTCAGCGATGACGTGACCACCACACCATCACCACACCACATGGGTATACCTCATGCCCTTAGGAGCAATCTCAGTAGCATAATCAACATACACTTACACTTGATTTTTGGCTCGTAATGATGAATCCGAATCCAATTTGCCTATAATTATTAATATAACCTAAACATATAAGAAATAATGAAACTCTTTAAGCAAAAGTCCGTTATTAAGAAATAATGAATATTTAAAATTAAAAATAACAAATAATGAATATTTAAGAATTATAAAATAATCTATATATATATAAAAGTTAAGCAATGGCACTTTTTTGCACTACCATCATAAATACTATGTACTAGCAACAAAGCACGATGTATTACATGTTTAAGCATGTGTCATAAATACAAATACACCATCATCATACACCATCATCATCATATCATATAACATAATAAATATGGTTACAAAGCTTAATCCGTAAATAACATCTAATTCATCTTTATATGCACTTCATTGTAGTATTGATTAATAGTTAATTCATTTTAAATGAATACTTAAACACATGACTACTCATATTCTCAACTCTCATACCATTATTATCACCATAATGATGAAATAATAATAATAATAGCTATTATGATTAATAATTATAAAATCATCCATATTCTTAACTCTTATTGTATTAATAATATAATAATTAAAACCTTTATGAACATTTAGTTATTTAGAATTTGTTTAGTCTCTTTAGACCTATATAAAGACATCCAAACCCCATTTGTTTGTCTCCCCACCCATCATCTCCTAAAGCTGTGTAAGTTTACGCTTTATCTTAATTTTCTACATTTCCTACATTTTCGTCATCTCCTATAGTCTTTCAACCTTGCTCCCGGCGTGAAAAAAATGTAACGTCGGTGGGTAATGTATGACCCGTTAGACTTTTGTGGCTTGGTCCGACGTGAATAAAATGTAACGTCGGCGGCTAAT
The DNA here is from genome assembly GCA_039602395.1 of Deinandra increscens subsp. villosa. Taxonomy (NCBI): domain Eukaryota; kingdom Viridiplantae; phylum Streptophyta; class Magnoliopsida; order Asterales; family Asteraceae; genus Deinandra; species Deinandra increscens. Next base: position 2,291 of record JBCNJP010014846.1, on the reverse strand, counting down.
GTGTGATCCCTTACAATTTTTGTGTTTGAGCTTATTTCTTATTTGATCGTATTAAATTTTTTTCTCCTTTTAATTCACAGGTTCTTACCTTCTACCAAAGGAATCAAAGTGCAAATCCAACATTGGTGTCTTCACATATTATCCGGACAGTTATCCGGAAGAAAGCTTGAAGACAATAGAGCTGGTGAACAACTACTAAAATAAATGGCATCTTTAAACCAGTGATAAGATGCTAGCCATGACTAATGACCCACTTTTATACAACTCAAGACTCTAAAACAAGAAATAAAGGATCAACAAAAGTTGTTAACTACAAGACGACTAATAGTGATAAGTAAATAATTTACAAGTAGCCAATCAATTACAATATTGCACTAGAATCTGAATCTAAGGTTTGATTCCATTTGTTTATAAAATATGTCTTGATTAAATCCATTTTGGTTGGGCTAATGTGTGATCTTTAACAGTTTTCGTATTTGGGCTTATTTCTTATTTGATCGAATTAATTTTTTTCCCTTTTGATTCGCAGATTCTATTTCGTATCTCATACCAATGTAGTTGAATAGCTATTTGGCGTAGGGGTCCCTTCAAACTAATCAGGTCCGTTATTATCATATTGTATAAATATACATTTTTCATTGTCGGTGCTCTCTCTGATTCTGTACTGTTCATCACTTTTTTACTTTTTTTAATTTTTTTAATTATTTGTGAGGCGGTGCTCTATCCGATTAATGCCTCTCACTCGCTCTCTCTCTCTCTCCCGACGAACATGCTCAATGCTTCTCTATTGATCCATCAGAGAGTCTCTCCCTCAGAGAACAATCGTCGTGGCGGTGACTTTTATGCCGAATCGTACTACCCATCCAGTCTAGCGGTGTCGTTTTTTCTTTGCTTCACCTTACAAAGTCCTGCCATCTGTCCTCCACCTTACAAAAACCTTTGCGTTTACATCTCTCTTTCTCCGAGATTCTCCAACATCGGAAATTTAATCTGACCAATAACCAATTCATCAATTTGCATTTTCGTCTCTCTTTCTCCGGGGTTTCTGCAACATCGAAACTCTAATTTGATCAAATCATAATTCGAAATCAACAGAAACTCTAATGTATTAAACAGGTGAAGAGCTAATCAGCGTTGATTCCACCAGTATGTTTTCTTCTCCTTATTTTTGTTTCATCCTTTTGGAGTGAGTTTGAAACTAAGAGATACCCTAATGTACAAGAACATGTAAAGGGCTAATCGGCATTGTTCATGTGAGTTTGTGTCTTCTTATTTAAAGTTTCATTCTACTGTTGGTTGTATGTATTGTGTTTGATGATTTGGTTTTGTCGATCAGGTGAACAAATTTCTCATTCTATATCTCATTTGGTACCCATAAAAGGACCTTTGGATTCTATTAAGGTAAGGTTCTAAAATTTCAACTAACGTTTGTGTAATAAAAGTCTTTTATATAAATTATATTCCTAAAATTATATACTCATGAATTGTGTAAGTGTAACAGAGATCCTACCTTGAAGGGAGAGTTGGTTTTATGAAGCTAATTGCTATGATTGTTTTGGCTTCTAATTAAATATCAATAGCCCTTGCAGTTGGCATGATATGTTTCAAAATAGTGCCGTTATATATTCTTTGTAAGAAGTTTATTTCATCATAATAAACCATTGCAATGCTCTAAACATAAATGGAAAGACCAATCGTATTTGCAGCCATGATTGAGCTTGATTACTTTTTATTGTCATTGTTTGTTAATGATTTGGCCTATATAGAACCTCTTGCAGCCATAATTGTGCTTCGTTACGCTTTGTTGTGACAGTTTCTTAATGATCGGAACGGCTTAGACTTGATGATGTAAATTCTGTTATATGTTCGTGGACTCACATATAGCAATGTTCATTTTGTGTTCTATTTAATCAATTTTAGAGGCGATGATAGGCAAATTAATCTGTAATATGTGTTTTGGCGTGGCAATGATTTTGTAGCCATAGTAGATCTTTGATCCACATTATGATTGCTTTAGTTGAATTATACTGCAGGTGCCCATGAAGATGTGTGAGCAGGCAAACAATATCAATTAGGTGATCAAATATTATGACATCAAATGAAGTAAAAATGTTGATGCAGTCCCAAAGAACTTAAGGTGTGCCTACTCTTTAAGCAAAGGTGTGTTTGTGTTTGACTGAGTTCTAAAATTAGTTGTGTGACAATCCGACTTTTCAGGTCATTTTCTGACATTAACTGAACGTAAACCGTATTAAATGTTGTGTGAACATTTATGTGCTTATATGCGTTGA